>CAUYON010082234.1:0-50000 GCA_963573935.1 Arctocebus calabarensis
CTTCTGGACGAAAGCTTTACACACGGCTTGCAAGAAGAAAGCAACTATGGTTTAGAAGACCAGCCATTTTTGTTAAGCCCAAAATTCACTATGGACGTGGCTAAGCGTACATCTTCTGAAGGAAACTTGAACATGACTGTGGGTACTCGACAGCCTTATCATTTGGCAAATAATCAAATAAATGACATGCAGTTTGTACCTACTTCCCTTCAGACACCTTCCCAGTCAAATACAGTGGACCAGGTTAAGAGAGTTGGAAGAAATCAGTCTCTGCCAGTGGGCTATCCGTCTCAGCCCAAGTCCTTGCAGCTTTTAAAGCCATCCATCTTGAATTCTTTGGTACCTCCTCCAGTTTCTGAATCATCTCCAAGTAGGACTCCCACTTGTAAGAAGTCACCGATAGTCACAACATGTAATGTGACAAAACTTCAACCAACATCTAGTCAAACAAATCTTGCAAATAATCCGAGTCTGAAAGCATCGAAGCTCCGTCCTTCAGGCTCTTTCAAACAAAAACAAATAAGCAGCCCCCAATTCAAGCCTCAAAGCTTCCAGACCAAGACAAGTATCCCAAGGCCATTAACACAATGAAAAGAAATCATGCAGAGTTCAAATGGCGTTTGCATTCTGGGGAATGTTTGCCCTCTAATCGATATTCCTGTCTTCCTAAACCAAAGATACATTAAGTATGTAGCCATCACCTGCCAATTGTTTTTTAAAAAACTATTCTGTAATAGCTTTATGTGCAGTTTGCTATAAAGGTGGAGGTTCCATGAGAAGCCTGCAAATCTTAAAATTAAAATGTGGAAGTTTCTTAAAAAAATAAAAAATAAAAATAAAATAAAAGTAAAAGTCTGTGGCACAGACAGTCCAGGGAAGTTGTAGAACTTCCTAAAATGAAAAGTTAAGGAGACATATAATTTGGCACACAGTAGGGAATCCAGGCTGTGGTTTCCTCATTTAAACTTTACGTTCCGGTCACATCATGTAAATGGAAAAAATGAGACATTTTTGCCTCTTTTCCAATTGGCCAACCAACAAGCACTCAGAGAGTTTTCCATCTGAATCAAGCACATTATTGGGGAAAAAAAGGGAAGCATTCAAAGCTGTGTTCACTATGAAAGGAATCTAAAACACTAAATGACTGAGTTTAGGAAAATAATCACAGATTTTACAAGGAAGGAACTCTTTTTTTTCATTTAAAATTTTATTTCAGAGATTCTTAACCTCAGGTACACCAGCTCCAGTGTCTGTAAATTGATTTTAAGGGCTATATGAAGTCGGATAGGGGAAAAATACACCTTTATCTCTTTAGCCTCCAATGAATATTTAGCATTTCCTTCAATCATAAATGTAGACAATAGACATAGCACTACTTCTAGAGATCACCAACAGACATCACAGAGATTTTAAAATAACAGAGTTCTTCATGGTAACAGAAATTATTTATGCTCATCACTGCATTGGAGATTTTCTTACACATAGCTAGGTATTGTAAATTAATGTCTTAATAGAGTCACACAATTTTAAAATATATTTGAATTGCAGGGAGTATTATAATCATGTTTCTTTATAATCTTATATATTTTATTTTATGCATTTCAAACATTTTTTCTGACAACTTAAAACTTTAATAGACTATCAAAAAAGTCTATGCCACCAAAAGAGGTAAAGAATCTCTCATAATCATGGGTGGAGCTGCAACATATTCTTCTTAGCAAAGTATCTCAAGAATGGAAGAAAATGTATCCAATGTACCCAGCCCTACTACAAAACCAATTTATAAAAACCCACACTTCCATATGTATTCTATAACCCGACTACAGCTCAAGATGAAGGGGAAAGAGGAGGGGGAAGGAAGCGGGGAGGATGGGTGGAGGGAGGGTAATTGGTGGGACCACACATATGGTGCATTTTATAAGGGTACCTGGTAAATCTCCTAAGTGTAGAATATAAATGTCTTAACACAATAACTAAGAAAATGTGTTGAAGGCTATGTTAACCAGCTTGATGAAAATATTTCAAATTATATATAAAACCATCACATTGTACCCCATAATTGCACTAATGTACACAGCTATGATTTAATAAAAAAAAAGAATCTCTCATATTTTGGTATTTTGTATTCAATTATATGCCCTGCTAAGATTTGCTTTATAAACCAATTTAAAGGGCAAAGTAAAAATAAAAATTTGGGAAAATATTTCTTAAAAAGAAGCCCAAATGCCCATCAACCCACGAATGGATTAATAAATTGTGATACATGTATACAATGGAATACTATGCAGCCTTAAAGAAAGATGGAGACTTTACCTCTTTTGTGTTTACCTGGATGGAGTTGGAACATATTCTTCTTAGCAAAGTATCTCAAGAATGGAAGAAAAAGTATCCAATATACTCAGCCCTAATATGAATCTAATTTATAGCTTTCATATGAAGGCTAAAAGCCAATTATAGCACAAGAATACAGGGAAAAGGGAAAGGGAGGGAAGGGGAGGGGGGAGGCTGGGTGGAGGGAGGGCAATTAGTGGGCATCTTAGCAGGGTACTGGTGAAACTTATTAAAGGTAGCGTATCAATGTCTTTATATAGTGATCAAGAAAATGCCATGAAGGCTATCTGTAACAGTACAATCAAAATATTTCTGATTGTATATGAAGCACATTGTGCCCTATGATTGCACCAATGTACATAATTATGATTCAATAAAATTATTTAAAAAAATAAAAAAAATCACAAATGTTTAGTATTTGACACACATGCATGGGTTGCCACAATGCTCTGGGTGTAAGAGTGAGCAGTATAAACACGGAAACAGCTCGCATTCTTATGAGCTGAGCCAGGCTAGTGAACAGGCTATTGCAATAATCCATGATAATTGCTTGTATGGGCAAGTACACTGTGTTGTGAGTATGCCTGAAAAGAGCACTTAGATTATGGAAACTACATGGCACTTTTCTAGAAAACTGGGAACTGGCCACAGGTTTGAAAGATAAGGAGGAGTTGGTGGGGTAAGAGGATGAGTAAGCAATCAGAACATATAAGGAAAGAATTCAACAACAGACTAAACCTACATGACAGTAGATGGGATTATTTGGTAAATATTCAAGAAGACATTGATATGGTGAGAGAAGTTATATAGTATTACCCAAAATTACAACTTTGATGACGCAAGTTTAGCCTTTGAGACAATGTTGGAATTGAATGTGGTTATAAAGTGGCTTTCTGCTATGTGTGAAACCCTTTGTAAGTCCCACACATATGATTTGTTTCTCCATACCACAGCCATGTAACAAAACAAAGGAAAGAAAGCCCTACCTAGATTTCCGTAAAACGATAAATTTCCAACATCTTTGGAGTAGTTTAAGTGTATATATCTGTGCTGCTTATATCATATCTGAGGGATATAATTTAAATTCCATCTAAATTTTCTCCAGGCTAAGGGTGGTCCAAGTATTCGTAAATTTTTTATAGGCTACACATTAATGTTACCCGTAGAGTTTCTATATTACTTTACTATTTTCCTTTTTGAGTTACAGATGAAAAGTAGCCTGTAGCTTAAAAACTTCCTATCAGTACAGGATTTCTTCCCTGCATTATTAGAAATTAGACAAATTCACATTATTTTATGTATAGTTTTAGTTCATTGGGCTGTAATTTTATTATGTTTTTTCTCATTTTTGTGTTTTTTAAAATAAATTTTATTATGTATACTTCAGTTACAAAATGAGTTATAGGATACATATAGTAAAGTGGTTACTTTAGTGGGAAATATATCCATCGTTTCACATGGTTGGTTACCCATTTTCTATCCCATGGCAAGAGTAGCTATAATCTACTCATATATCCAAATTTCTGAGTATAATACACTATTATTAGCTGTAGTCTTAATGTAGTACATCGGATTATACAACTCCTTTGCATATATCTTTTGACCAACATCTCCTTATATTCCCACCCCCACCACTGTTTTATTCTTTATGTACTTGGCCTTTCTTTTCTTAGATTCTACATGTGAGAGCTTGTAATAATTTTCTTTCTGGGTCTAGTGTTTATCACTTAGCACAAGGTCCTCCAGGTCCATCCTGGAGGATGATAAATGGCAAGACATCTTTCTTTTAAATATTCTTAAAATATTTACAAGAAGAATGGAAGTAAATTTTCAAAATGTATACTCCTTCTACATAAATCAAAGAATATTCCTACCTATATTCCCCAAAACAGCCCATCTAAACTCTTGTGTAAATCTTATTTAGAAATAAGACTTTTGGTAACATTCTTAGACAAGTTCACTTTTAATGTCAGATTTCTGTGATATTAAATTTGGTAATATTTTTCACATCCTTATGACATACACAAATGTCTATAATCTTGACTTAACAGTAGAAAAGTACTAGGAATAGTTTAGTCTGAATAAAATCATTTTACTATTATAGTAACAAGGGGCACTTATTTTTAGAACGTTTTGGCCATTTGATTATAGGTGTTTATAGAATAATGGTTTCTCAGGACCTTTTGGAGACTCGGTTACAAAAAATATGAATAATATATTTCCATGGTTCTTTAGAAATTTCATATATTAACACTCTCTTTTTCATCTATCCAGTAGAACTTTTATGTAAAATCAAATATGGTAGAATTTTTATATAGAAATAGTCATAAATAACATTAACACTTTGCTTTAGTTCTCCTAGAATCTAGCAGTTTGGTCAGATACTGTAATTGGTGAGGATACTTGTTTCTTTTCCTAACAGCATATACTTCCGGAAATGTAGTAGACACCAAACCTAAAATGTCTTGGTTTGACATGTAGCAGTATTGTACGCAAGCCTTAGTTTGCGGACAGGATTTAACATTTTATCATCACAGACTAAATTTAATTAGGATCTGTACTTGACCAGTGTAAGGGGTTGGTTCATTTGGATCTTTTTTCCTATGAAAAACCCTTTCAAAATTATTCTCTTGATTTATATTTACTCTTAAAAAATAATCAGGAGATAATTTTTTATTCCATCAAGAAGATAATTGAATAAGGAAGGGGTCCTTGAGCTGATCTCTCATCCCTGGGTGTTTCTAAAAGGATGGGTAGAGAAGAGAGAATGTTTTGGAATGGAAATGTATGGTGGATCTATTCATTTGTAGATTTCAAAGTATTATGTGATGATAATCCTTAATAAATTAGAGTCAAATTATGGTCTTTGCTTTGCCTTGGATTATTGATAATTCATATGTATTTTCCTTCTCCTTTTGACATCGGATTTTAATGTAATCAGTCTGGGCTTTTAAAATCTTATTTGTATGTACTTTATCCAAGGCCATAGTTTTAAATGAATAGTTATTTATTAACAACTTGCTCTGTTCTGGGCTGGAGACACGCCTGTGAGTAAAACAGTGAAAGCATTTGCCCTCTTGGGTCTCTTGTTCCATCAGACAAACAATGAACAAATTATAACAAACAACAATATCAGAAAATGATAAAGATCATGAAAAAAGTAAGAATAAAATAACCACAAAGTGATAGTGATTGAAAGTAAACTGTTTTATGGCTGTTAGGAAAGACTTCTCGGATAAGATACTATTAAGCTAAGAGGCCTACCATGGGAAAAGCAAGAGCCAGGGCTCCCAGGGTAGAGATCAGCAGGAAAAAAAGGCCAACATGAGAATAATCTTGGGGGAGGGTGCCTGTGGCTCAAAGGAGTAGGGTGCTGGCCCCATATGCTGGAGGTGGCGGGTTCAAACCCAGCCCCAGACAAAAACTGCAAAAACAAAAAAAAGAGAGTAATCTTGGCATGCCTCAAGTACTAAAAACACCCTCATTCCTTGAAGTGCACAGACAAAAAAGAAAGAAGAATAAGACATGAGGACTAAGAGCTTAAGCCTAGGCCAAATCTTGATGGGTTTTGCAAGCAATAGTGAATGGTGTAGATTTAACTCTAATATGAGACAAAAGCCATAGGTTTTAGATGGGTGGGTTTGATTGTTTGTTTGTTTTGTTTTTTGAGCCAAGGTCTTGCTCTGTGCCCAAGCTAGAGTACAGTGGTTATCATCATAGCACACGCCAGCCTCAAACTCCTGGGCTCAATGATCTTTCCTCAGCATCCCAAGTGCTAGGACTACAGGCAAGCCCCCAACCCTCCACCACATTTACCTAATTTGTTTTCCTATGATGATGTGATCTCACAATGTTGCTCAAACTGGTCTAAAATTACTGGGCTCAAGTGATTCCGCCACCTCAACTTTCCTAAATGCTAAGATTACAGACATGAGTCACCATACCCAGCCCAAGAAATTATAAATTCTAAGCAGGTAAATCAAATATTATTTACATGTTTGAAAATTATTCCAAGTGAGGAGTTGATTCTAGGGGAGAAAAATAAGGAAGCAGTGCAGTCATTAGAAGAGTATTCTTTTCTTTTTTTTTTTTTAATTAAATCATAGCTGTGTACAATAATGCAGTCATGGGGTACAATGTGCTGGTTCCATATACAGTCTGAAATATTTTCACCAAACTGGTCAACTTAGCCATCATGGCATATTCTTAGTTATTGTGTTCAAACCCTTATACTCTACATTTAGTAAACTTCACCTGCACCCTTCTAAGATGGACCCTAGGTATGGACCCACCCATCACCCTCCCTCTACCTTTCCTCCCCCTCCCCTCCCCTTCCTTGCCTCCTTCCCCATGTTCTTGTACTGAGATTGGGTTATAACCTTTGTATGAAAGCTATAACTTAGTTTCATATTACGACTGAGTACCTTGGGTACTTTTTCTTCCATTCTTGGGATACTTTGCTAAGAATAATATTTTCCAGCCTCATCCATGTAAACATGAAAGAGGTATAGTCCTTTGCAAAATTGTTGAGTAAAGAAAGATAGAAGAGTATTCTAATGGACATGTTCAGAGAACATGGTGGCTTAGACTAGGGAAGGGTCAGGGAAAGATCAAATTAATTCAGAAAATAGTCTATGGCATTTACAGCCATGGGACTAAATGAGAATATACTGGGAAGAGAGTAGTAACGAGAGGCAAAGGAAGAAAATGTTTCCCTAAGAAGGTTGTTGGCAGAGGCTACTCTATGGAAATGAAAGGAAAAATACCATAATGTGTATACTATACCACTGGATATTGATGTGTAATTTACCAATTTCCTTGTCAGTTCCCCTGGTTGACTGAAAATTTTAGCACCTTATTTATTATCTGTCCCTATACTTATACACCTATTCAGTCTTCATTTCCAAAGACTTGGAAAGAAAAAAGAGAAACTGTGTCAGTAAGAACAAGGAAAGTAGCTAAATATTTCAGGGCTCAAAGAAACCTGGATTTGAGAGGTAAAAAAAAAAAAAAGGTCCCTGTTCACTCCTTAGATATAATTGGCTGTGCTCTTAGAACTTATATCCCATGTTTGGGCACTGTGGGCACTAAAGGCACAACCAATTTTATCTAAGGGGTGAGGCTAAAAGGAACATTCACAAAAGAGGTTTGGGATGTAGAGTATATGTTGAAACAGGTAACAGAGACACTATGAAGAGGTTTAGAAGGGAAGTTCAGGGAATAGGACTAGATCCAGGGACATAAAGAAGACTGTTAGGCTAAGAGTCTGGTGATGACTGGGCACTGACTTAGACTTCTGTTAAGTTAGGTATATGGGAAAATGAGGAATGGCAGTCTCTTATAGGAAGATGGACCATTCGAGTTATAGTCCAGTTTCTCATATTAATGGCAGGGCACCACCATTGGCTTTTTCTGTTCTTCGATGGGGGAGAAACAGAGGTAATCTGATGCTGAAGTAGTGAAATAGTTAATGGTGCAGGGAGGAATTGGCTCAAATGAACTAACTGAAGGATACTCAAGGACTTGTTCACAGGAGGCAGATTAATGAGTAGGGGCAGGAGTCCAAAACTGCATGGAGAGTAGACAGGAAGCCAAAGACTCATAGGTCCCTTCTAAAGGAGAGGCCAGCGGATGACAGAGCCAATTTTCTGTCTTCACATGTATCAGAGGCCAGAGGGTGACCACGAGGTCAAAGATCTGTCTTCAAGTGGATTAGCAATCAGGACACAATCCGAGGTCAGGAGGTTTGAGTTCATGGAGAATTGTGAAAGTACTTGAATATACTTGATAAGGAGTCACTATCTCTTACATCCAGGTAATATCTAATCTGGCATTCCATCAGTTGTCAGGCCTTATCTATGACATTGTAATAATTTAAAATAAACGAGACAAAGGTAGGATAGAGGCTTATATGAGAGAACAATTGGAATTACAGAAACATGAGATAGAAAAACAGTATTGTAATTTTTCTGAGATACATAATTGTAAACCTAAGATATGGGTATGCAAAATTTAGCTTGTGGTATCACAGAAACTTATCTAAACAGTAGCTACCTATTTTTACCAATAGTCAAACAGGAATATATAGATGTATTATCTCTTTTCACATCTCACCGTCAGCCACTATTACTCTTAAGATAGTCTGATACATTTTATAAATTGGTTTCACAGTAGTACTGAGTACATGGGATATTTTTTTCCATTCCTGAGATACTTTACTAAGAAGAATATTTTCCACTCCATCCATGTAAACACAAAAGAGGTAAAGTCTCCATCTTTCATTAATGCTGCATAGTATTCCATGGTATAAGAGATGAAAGCTATGTTGATTAGTAGCATGTAAGCACTCCAATTTGTACAAATAATCAACACAATGAATCCCGTAATGGCATAAATGTATGTCTGATCTATGTACAAATGGCTTAATACAAAATAAACTAAAATGGAAAAAAAAAGATACCCTGATACATTTTAATTTAAAATTCTATAATACTTACTGTTGGAAAAAATGAAGTAAGATATTTCATTTTCTGTTCCCATCAAGGAATATAAAAATTACTTTTACCAAATGAGTTGAAGAACTTTGAACTTTTTAATCTAAATATACTGTAGTATGCTGAAGGTGTTTAAGAATGATACTTGGTCATCTTTTTCTCAACATCTTAGTCATAGCGTAACTATGCACAGAGAGAACATAGATTATACAGTGTATTAGGAATAGTTTTGTAGTTTCTTGATAAAATATTGCCTTTTGTAAAAATAATGGATGGAATTTATGGAAAACCCACAATTATCATCATACTTAATAGTAAAGATTTAAAGCTCTCACCTAAAGATTAGGAACCAAGACCAGGATGTCTGCTTTCACCACTACTATTCATCATGATACGGGTAGTTTTAGCCAACACAATTGGACAAGAAAACAAAAATGGCAACCGTATTAGACAGGAAGAGGTAAAACTATATTTGCAGAGGATATGATCCTATATATAGACTACTCCGAAGAATCCATAAGAAAACCACTAAGGGCTCAGTGCCATTACTCTGTGGTTAGGGCACCGGCCACATACACCAGGGCTGGTAGGTTCAAACCTGGCTGGGCCTGCTAAACAACAGTGACAACTACAACAAAAAAGTAGCCAGGCATTGTGAAGGATGCCTGTAGTCTCAGGTACTTGGGAGGCTGAGGCAAGAGAATCTCTTAATCCCAAGAGTTTGAGGTTGCTGTGAGCTGTGATGCCACAGCACTCTACCAAAGGTGACATAGTAAGACTCTAAAGGGAAGAAAAAAAGGAAGGAAAGGAGAGAGGGAGGGAGGAAGGAAGGCTAATAAACAAATTCAGCAAGATTTTAGGGTACAAGATCAACACACAAAACCCAGTGTATTACTATAGAACAACTAACAATTGGAAAAGGAAATTAAGAAAAAACTTCAGTTAACAATATTACCAACAACAATTAAATCTGTATTACTAAATTAAACCAAGGAGCTGAAAGACCGAAGATCTAACTGAATGGAAAAAGACATCCTGTTTTATGTGTAAGAGGACGTAATACTGTTAAGATGTCAGTACTACCCGAAATAATCTACAGTTTCAGTTTAATGCCTATCAAAATGTTAATATTTTTTATTAGAAATGGAAAACCCAATCCTCGGAGTCCATGAATAGCCAGAACAATCCTGAAAATTGAAGGCTTATACTTTTTTTTTTTCTTGAGACAGAGTCTCACTATCTCACCCTTGGCACAGTGTTGTTGTGTCACAGCTTACAGCAACCTCAAACTCTTGGACTTAAGTGATTCTCTTACCTCAGCCTCCCAAGTAGCTGGGACTACAAGTGCCTGCCACAATTCCTAGCTATTTTTTGTTTCATTTGTCATTGTTATTTAGCTGGCCCGGGCCGGTTTGAAGCCGCCAGGTCTGGGGTACGTGCAATGGGTGCCAGGCCAGACTCATACTTCTTGATTTCAGAATTTACTACAAAGCTGTAGTGATTAAAACAAGTATGGTACTGAAATAAAGCTAGACGTGTAGACCAATGGAATATTATTGAAGTCCAGAAATATACCTATAAGGCTGAAGCAAATTAATTATTGGCAAAAGTACAAAGTCTAAACAGGGGGCAGTGAACATTGTCTTCAACAAGTGTTACTGGGACAATTGGATTTTAACATGTATAAGAATGAACTCAGAACTCTATCTCATACCTATCAAAATTAACTCAACATGGTTTAACAACCTAACTGCAAGAGATAAAACCATAAAACTCTAAAAGAAAACATAGAGATAGTTCTCCATGACCTTGGATTTGGAAATAACTTCTTCAACACCAAAAGCAGGAAGAACAAAAAAAAAGTGGATAAATTGGACTTCATCAGACTTTTAAAACTTCTGTGCATCCAAGGACATTATCATAGCATATTATCAAGGACAGCCCTTCTCAGGAAATTATATTGAAGGAAAAAAAGATAAAAAAGACAGCCTACAGATTTGGCAAAAATATTTGCAAATTATTTACATAATGAGACTTTACTATCCATAATATATAAAGAACATCTAACTCAAGAACATAATGACACAAATATTTAAATAATGTGTGAAAGATATGAATAGACATTTCTCCAAAGAAAATATAGAATGGGACAATAAAAATATGCAGAGATACTCGACATATTTAGTCATTAGTAAAAAAAGGCTATCAGAATTCCAAGGTGGCACTTCACACCTATTAGGAAGGCTATTTATATTAAAAAGAAAATAATAAAGGTTTCCTAGAAGGTGGAGAAGTTAGAATCTGCTAACATTGCTAGTGGGGATATAAAGTGGACAGCTTCTGTGGAATAGTTTGACTTTTTCTCAAAAGGCTAAATATAGAATTACTATATTACCCTGGAGTTACACTCCTAAGTATGTATACAAAAGAATCCAGGCACTGAAGCAGATATTTGTATAGTATTATTCACTGCAGCATTATTCACAGTAGCCCAAAGATATTAATAAACCCAGGTCCCATAAGGATTTCAAAAATGTAGTACATATAAAAATTGCATATTAATTTAGCCATAATAATGAATGAACTTTTGATATATGCTATAACATAAATGAACCTAGAAAAATTAGCCTTACATAAAAGGTAAAATATTATATACCTCCATTTATACAAAATATTTAGGCTAGACAAATTATTCATGGAAAGTAGATCAGAGGTTTAAGTGAGTATGAAAAGGAGAGGATGGAGATTTATTTCTTAAGGGTCAGCGTTTTTGCTTAGGATGATGAAAAAATGTTAGAATTAGAATGTGCGAGTATTTGTATCATTTGGATGTAATTAATACCACTGAATTACATACTTAAAAATGGTTAAAGGGCCTGTTTTATGTATACTACAATTTTTTAAATGTCATATTTATATTCTGTCAGCACACATAAAACTATATACAACATTAATACCACTTAATAGTATTAATAAAATACTTCTTAATAACAGATTGCATGTGCTCTTTTAAAAAAAATTCTATCCTTATTCCAACCTTTATGAATTTACCCTTCCATATCTCTTCTCCACAACAAGTTAAATAGTCACAATTCTTCATGCTTCCTTTACATTTGCTAGCATGCATGTAGTCAAAGGTACGTCATTTGTTAATCATACCCTTACTTGAATAATTCATTCATTCCCTCTTGAAATCTGTGCAAATGTAGGTCTTGCCTTCATAGTAGATTAATGGGCTCATGGTAAAGATGGAATCATTGATTAAACAACTCTGTTTTTTGAGAAAATAGGAAATAAGGGTACTGTTAAATCTTTAATCTTACTCATCAATCTATATTGGATCTCAAAGGTATTAACTTTGTTATGTCATAAATGAGGCTATTACCAGAGTTATTCATTCTCTTGCTCTCAGCTTATATGCAACATTTCTGTAATTTATTAACTGTGGTGCATGGTCATGGGTAAGCTTCTCTCCTTATCTTAAGATGACTTTGATTAGCTATGTGTGCTCTGCCACTGGTTACACTTCTGAGTTTCTGAGCTTGATTTGATACCACATACTTGTTGCAAACTGTTTTCCCAGTTTCTAAGCATAGTTTGCAAAATTCTGTGTAGAATTCCTATTAGTACATCAGGAATAGCTAAAGAATTTCATGTGCCATTTGTCTTAGAGGAGAAATTTAAGAGCACAAATTAATGTCAAAAATGGTGGCAGTAGTTGGTAGTGGAGATTAATTTGGCAAGCCAATCTTTATGTATACATAAAAAAGTAATTATAATTTTATTATAGCAGTTTTATGTTCATGATAGAAATGAAAAGGCAATAATATTGACCAAACTAGGATTACTGTCATGATCTTGAATTTGGCAAAAACCTAGCTAATATTAGAACAAGTAGTCATCATTATATATGTTGGCAGAACGTTTTGCACGATCTCAGAATTGAAAAGTCAGAGATAAATTACAGTATATGTGAGAAAAATGCCAATTTTTATGTAGAATTTTCAAATACCTCTACTTCCAGGTTTCTTCAGAAGTTAGAATTCCCAGTCATGGTAATGATACTTGATGGGAACTGCAGATTAATCAAATTATTGATAGTATGCCATTCTCATCCATGAGACAGAATGAGAGAGTAAGAAGTTGGACAACATATACTTTGATTGCCATTTGTGAGAATATACTATCTTTTAGATTTTTCTGAGAAGTATACTCTTGCCCTGTGGCTTGATTAGATATGTTTTAATGGCAAAGAATATTCTGTAAATATCCTTTACTGTGTTGGTTTGGGACTGAAGCATATTATTGGACCATGACAAGTTTTTAGTTTAGCAGTAGAAACGTGATTATGTAGAAAGTTAATCACCTGGAAAAGAAAAACAATTATTACTTTGCATTATAACATATAAATTCCTATGATTTATTTTTTTAAAAAGACTTCTTCTTGATATTGTGTATTTACCTCAGTAATTGTAGGGTAGGAGGAAGTATTATCAAATATGCCTCATGACACAATGGTATAAAAGCTGCGATTACAAATTGAACTTACTTTTTATGACAATTTTCCTAAGTGCTTTTTGTTGATCTGAAAACTTATTCAAAATATCTTACTAATAGCCCACATAGTTATTAACCACCTCCTGTGTGGTCTGTTCTCTGCAAGACGGGTCAGTCATTTCTTTCACTTTATGCAGATTTGGAATAAATCTGTGAAGAAATACTAATGGTATGACTTAGTGCACTTTAAAAATTATCAAACTTCAGTGAAAATTATTCTTCCATAATGAAGCCAAAACATCTTTGATTTTCTTAAATGTGTTTGATAGCTGGCCTCATATTTGTAGGAGGTAGGTCATATAATGGGAAAAACACTGTTTTTTGACAAAACTTTAAATTCTTTCTGCATTTTGTATATGTCTTTGGCACACTTGCTTCTGCTCCCATAACTTTAAGTTGGGTGTATTATCTGCCCCGATTACTGTGAACAGTAAATGAGATTTTATGTGGGTAGATGCGTTTACATACAAAAAGTATACATCATAGAATATATAATTATACAGGTAATAAATATACCCTATTATAACATATATAACATTTTATATAAATTATGAAATGTTTTGTAGGCATAAGTATGATCACTCTTAAAAAGCAATTACCTTAGAATAATATTCTGAGTTGCATATTGTAACGTTTCTTAAAATTTTAAGTTAGTTATTCTCTGTGAGTTTAAGGACACAGAAAATAAGTAATTAAGACAAACTTGTAGTTGTGAACTTCAGAGAAGTATCCTTATTGGTTTTGCTTCATGAAATTGTAAAGTATGTATTTTCTACTGAAAGTTTAATAAATACTGTAATTGCTATATGTACCAAACCTCTGAATATCCTTAATGAGAGCTTTTGTTAATCCATTACCTAAAATAGTCTTACATGAAAATTTTGCTGACGTGGTTATACCAAAAAATACACCAATAAGTACCTAAGAAGTGAATGTAAATTATCTATTTATAAAGACAATAATAGTAATAAATATTTCTTATGTGTAGATTAGTATAGATAATATTAAATAAATGGTGTCATCTGTTGAAAGTAAAATATTAAAATGACGACATGTATTAGCATCCCCCAATTTTAATCTGTTAAATTTACCATTTACTATCACTGTTACTCTCATTTTTAAAACGATTTCTATTTTATTCTATGTAACCTGAAATGTGTAATAAACATCTATACTGTATCTTTAGTTTTCCTTTGTTAGAAAGCAGATGATTATACTATTTTTTAAATCATAAAAATATAGCACAGGTAATTGGGTTAGCGTGATTGTAGATTTGAGGATAGTGAAACAACTCATCGCAGATTACTTTGTTCATAAAAAATTAATACTCTGTGTTTTAAAAATGAAGATGCCTATGTACAATTTTAAACACTCTAAGAAGAAAGCATTAAAATAATATTTTATCTATTGACATGTAAAATTTGGAAATAAAGAAAAAGGTCTAAATATATTTCACAAAGTTCAAGCATTTTCTATGGTTCTCATTAAGAATCTGTTTATTGCAATAGAACTCAATTGTAACCACCTCCCTATGTTGATCACCTCCTTATATTGACCTAATTTTCACAGATGGGATAAGCACCACTGGTACTCAGTGGAAGACTGACTTCCATATAATTACCTCTGTAAGTTGTATCTTAGCCACGTGGACTGTGACAGATAATATTAATGTATCCTCTATCTTCTTGACCAGTTGCATCCACTCTACACCAAGGATTAGAAGCAGCAGGCTTTTCCCTTTAGTTGCATTGTTTTTTCTAAAGTACTACTGAGTTCTTGCCTCATGTTTTACTATTATCACGTGTTAGGTTATGCCCAATGTCCTATTGCTTATCACATGTTGTGGAAGATTTTGTTCAATATGAAGGACAGGTCCAAATTGTAGGTATATCCTGCAATCACAGAAAAATTTTATAATTAATTGAGTTATTGTGGTCCAAAGGAAAGAACTCAAAGAGCTCATGTTGAAGGAAAAGGTTGATCTTCTATATTTGCTGGAAAGCAGCAGACAACGAAAGATGGCGGAGCATTTTGTTGTTGGCAAGACCAGTTAGCAACATGCAAAATGTGAACATGAGTACCAGATGTTCTGTTGAAAGAAATAAACCTATCCATTGAAAATATTAGCTCTCCAGAATTAATAATTTCTCAACACTGTAAGCAGCTGTTATCCTAATGTCAAAATTATTCAAAACTCATCCAGATTTCTTATTTTAAGTAACCTTATTTTCTAGATAATTACATGTATTTACTAATATTATCTCAACAGGAACAAAAATACATGAATTTTCTTACATCAAAACTGTTCACTAATTTTCTTTATGTTTGGCAATTAAAAAATATGGATCAAATTATTAGCATGCCTACTATTCTAAAGTAATCACGTGCGGTTTTAAAGAGGCGTCAGGTTTCTAAAAAACCTTGCACTGGGCTTGGCGCCTGTGGCTCTAAGGTGCCGGCCATGTACAACTAAGCTGTCGGGTTCGAATCCAGCCTGGGCCTGCCAAACAACAATGATGGCTGCAACCAAAGAAATGGCCGGGCGTTGTGGCGGGCGCCTGTAGTCCCAGCTACTTGGGAGGCCGAGGCAGGAGACTCGCTTGAGCTCAGGAATTGGAGGTTGCTGTGAACTGTGATGCCACAATACTCTATCCAGGGTGACAGCTTGAGGCTCTGTCTCAAAAAAAAAAACCTTACACTGTACCTTGGACGTTAGCAAAAAATGATTTGTTTGTGACCTTGTAACCTCATTCTTTAGGTAAATTACATTTTTAGAGTTGATCTATTTTTTTCCCTATCTTAGGAAGAAGAAAAAACTATTGCAACATTAATTATTTCCTCTAGGACCTTTCTCAAAGCCCTTTTTACCAAGCACCCTTTTTATGGATATAATGATAACTATATATTTTCAGTCATTTCCCAAAATAAATTTCATTTTCATATGCATTGACTGACCTTTAAACCCTAAAAAGTCTACTAGTTTTATAAATTTTTTGTAGATAAAAAATGCCTTAGAAACATATCACTTATATGTTTTCAAAATGAAGATAAGAAAGTTTAGACTCTTTGGAGTTATCCATTTATTCAAAAAATATTTGTCGAGTATCTAGGCACTATGGATATAGCAAAGAAATGCTGAAATCCCTTATGTACTTTGCTTCTTGTTTTTGCTGAGCCTATAATTGTCACCCATTTTTTAGCACTTTCTGTTAGTGTTTTCTCTATATTTCTGTTTGCTTTATGTATAGTATCTGTCTACATGAACTAGAATATGATCTGCATGAAGGTGGGAGATTTTGCCTGTTTAGTCATTGCTATATTCTCAGCTTCTAGTGTGGTACTCATTTAGTAGGGATACGGTTAATTTTCATCAAATGAATGGATACATTGAGAGAAAAGCAATACCCAGGAGGCTGTGGCATCCTGAAAGCCAGGCGAAGTGTTCCAGATATTCAGTGTACTCAAATGCTGCTAATGGGCAGGCCAAGAAGACCTGACGAGTGGTTTTGCCCAGGTTACAGCTGTTGTGAGTGGTTTCAGTGTAGTTCTGGGACAAATGCTATAATGGAGTAGATTCAGGGGGTGAAAAGGGCTTTTTTTGTGGGGGGAGTACATTCAAGATTGAAAATGAGAGGAGGTAGTGAGGGATTCCTTAAAGGTCATTCATTTTGAAAGTTTGGTTTCAGAGTAACCAAAAGAGGGACATATGAGGTCCATGAGGGCTTTCAAATGTATTTTTATTGTGGAAAAAAAAATTTTTTTTTTGAGACACAGTCTCACTATGTTGCCCTCAGTAGAGTGCTGTGATACCACAGCTCACAGCATTCTCAAACTCTTGGGCTTAAGCGATTTTCTTACCTCAACCTCCCAAATAATTGGGACTACAGGCACCCACCACAACACCTGGCTATTTTTGTTGTTGTTGCAGTTGTCATTGTTTTAGCTGGTGCAGGCCGGGTTCAAACCCACCAGCCTCACCATATGTGGCCAGGGCCCTACCCACTGTGCTACAGGCGCCTCCCTGACGGTGAAAATTTTAAACGTACATAAGGGTTGATTAGCACTCTGACTCTCTATATCTCCTTATCCTCTTCATCTGTATTAAAAAAAAAAATCAAGATTTTGCCATAACTCTTTTGTTTACTCCTATTTCATTGTTGCAGAAATATTTTGAAGCAAACCCTGGTCATTTTACCTGTATACATTTCAGTGCACATCTCAAAAAAAGAAAAAAGTGACTTGTCTATACCTGTTAAATTAATAGTAATTCTGTGATACTGCCTAATATTCTGATCTTATCATTGTTTCAATTATGTTTCAAATAAAAGTTGTTTGACTTTGGATTCAATGAAATTCTAGTTTACATTTGATCATAATATATTTTAAGCCTCCTTATATCTGGAGAGTAAATGTCTTTGTTGATGAAGCTGGCAAGTTCTATAAACTGTTAAACATTCTTGATTTGTATCTTTGCTTCTTATGATGTCATTTGTTTCTCTGTATTTAGTATTAATCACCCAACTGTAATGTAACGTTAAATGTTTTATTAGATTTAAGGTCAGATTTAACTTCATAGGTGATGCTGGTGCCTTGTATTCCATTACATCGGGAAACACGTAATACTTGGTTTTCATACTCTTCATCCAGCTAATGTTAATCACTGAAGTCAGTTGGTGACACTCTGATATTTCCATTGAGAATTTCTCATTAACCTTCCATCTAATGATTTTATCCATTTAAGATCTTTGCCTAAATCAATTGTTTCATTAGGTGTGCAAAAGAGTAAATTTCTAGTTCTGTTAATGTCTTTAAGAGTTGAAGGAACATGTTTTATTGTAATGCAAATGATCCAATAGAAAAAATTATGACATAACAATTCTGATAACTGGTCTTCTGGTAAGAGTGAACTTGGTAGGTAGGATTGTGGCCCAGTGCACAAGTGATGGATTGAGGAAGAGGAGCCTTTTCAGTGACTTATCCAAAGTTACAGTAGCACAGAGAGAATATATGTGTATTAAATTTCTATTTCAAAAATTGCTATGAAATCTATTTGATACTTGTGTCTAATTTAAGAAGCCTGTGCATTTTTGGCATTTTACAGTCTTTGTGAAATGAAAAGTTAAGCCACTTCAGATGTCACAGCTTATATTTGACATGGACCCCTCTTTGTTGCAGGTTTTTAGTTTCTCCCTTAAGTATGATTTAAGTTAATAATATCTTTGATACGTGAATCTTTGTTATTTAAATTTGAGCCTGTACTTTTATGACACTAAATTTTAGCTCTTGTTGCTTAGTGTATTGCAAAGAGAAGCAAATGCTACTATTAAACAAATAAAATGATAAATAACTAGCAGTTTAGTTTAGACACTAGTGGAGCCTGAAAGCTTTTAAAATGACAAAAAAACAGCAAGTTTGATGATGTATAGGCTCATTTTTGTTACACAGTTTGGTCATATACCTGACAATCTTCCTTTTTGGTAACTTTGTCCTAAAAATGAGGGTTTTGTGTTATGTGAGTGAAAAGACCATTAGAGTTCAGTAGAGTATGATGGCCCTTCTCTGAATATTGTGGTAGATGTAGAATCTCTTTTTGTTTTTCTTTTTCTTAAGTAATAGTTCTCATGGAAATTATATAATTTAATCCTCAAAGAATATGTTCCGTAACTGTGACTGTAAACTATCTTCAAGTGTCTTATACATGCTGTTATGTGAAATTTAGCTTTAGGCAATCATATTTCTTCATGGCTCAGTGATTTCCATTTCCTATCTGTTTGTACAATCTGAAGAGTATTGGGTTTACTGTGTGGTCTGACATAGTGTGAATTATGGTCAAATTAGAATTTTAAGACAATATAAATTTATTATCTCTTTAGAACTTAGTGCTGTTTAGTTTATTTTTTTTTATTTGCTATTTAAGGTCGCCTGTTTTGTTATCCACACAAGAGCACTCTGTATTCGTCTTCAAAAGCAGGCATGTAATCTGATCTGTGTTTTGTGTTGTCTGCTGACCGGAATAAGAACACTTTGCATTAGCTACATTGATCAGTTCCCATGCTTTCTAGTCATTTATTGGACACCTAACACAACCTCATAAAGACTCCCTGAGTATCCTTATAAATGAGGTCGTGTGACTCAAGAACCACAAAGATACATTGAGATAGACAAGAATGAGAAGACCTGATTAAGAGAAATAGGAAAAACTAAGTCCACAAATTTTATCCATCCTTATAAATAAAAACTATACTTTTGCTTTCTATTGAAATATTTCATACGACCTAGAAAACTTAGTTTTTCATAGACATGATTTTTTGTTTCAAACATCAACTTGAAGCCATTCGCACTAATTCAAAAACTTTTTACAAATTTTAAAAGACAATTCTTTTGATTATTTTCACAATTGTTTAGAAAACAAATACTTATTTCTGCAAAGTGAGTCTGTGTGTTCTCTTGAGACACTGAGATTATTGTTGAATACCAAGTTGCTGCAATAGGCCTCAGAATAGTCTAAAAAACTAGTTTTTTATTTTTATTGCCTTCACCCACGATCATTTATTCTGTAGCAGCAAAGATGTATATCTTATTCACTGAATATGAAACAAATACTGTTGCTAATACTTTTGATCAATTGTTCACAAATTTCAAGTTTCATGAACTACTTTTACTTTTTATTTTTAACCTCATTTCATATTTTTATTAAAATTATATCTTCAATACAGGCAGTATTGGTTCATTTATGTAACAGATATTTCTTGTGTATCTCCTATGTGCCCAGCCTGTCCTGGTTTTGAGGATAGTTCAGGGCAAAACAAAACACATTAATTTACTGTGCATGTAGAGCTTATGTTCTAGTGGACAAGTGGAAAAATAAATTAATATAAAACATCAGGTAGTGATTGTTGCTATGATTAAAGGATAGTTTAAAGGAAGAGGATAAGTGATTGCCATCCACATTATCTCCATTAGTTTTCACATTATACTGTCTTACCACTATCTGACTTGATAGTTCTTTTTATCCCTAAAGAGTTAAACTTTTTAGGGTTTAGTCCTTTTTGAAGTTTAGTCCATAGATCATTATCTGTGTGTTACTGTTTTCTAACCCTAAGTTCTCTTATAAACGCTCAGTAAGTATTTGTTATACTAATGAATGAGTAATATGCTCGAACTCTTCTCTGTTCTCTGGATCTCTGTTTCTGCTAAAATTCAAAGGCCTTTTTTAAAGACTGAAACAATTAAAAAGAATGATGAAAAGGGACATGTGTTTATTATATTTGGTTCTATTGAACGTTTTGAGAGTTCTATATTTTATATTATTCTATTGGCATTTTTATCATCCTTTTTCGTGGCTTTTCTCAAAAATGGAAACAAGGAATGTTTTCTGAAAATTAATCTTTTACTCATTCACAGGTACTACTGAGCGAGTGTGCTTGATCCAGGGAACAGTTGAAGCACTGAATGCAGTTCATGGATTCATTGCAGAAAAAATCCGAGAAATGCCCCAAAATGTGGCCAAGACAGAACCTGTCAGCATACTACAACCCCAGACCACCGTTAATCCAGATCGCATCAAACAAGTGAGTGTTCAGTGGGGAAATCACAGAGAAATATCCACAGTATAGTGACAGTTTCTTACAAAAGAAACCTTAAAGTCTTAGCTTGAAAAGTTTTCTTTTCATAGGCATGCCTAAACCTATCAGAGACGTCAGTTAGTTATTTGAAGAAAACTATCAAGTTCTTGTCCTTAAATGTATCCATTTATTTAATAATAAACTATTCATTTATTAGCATTATGCTGAAGAGCACTTATGTGACTCTTTTTTTCTGATGGCCTTTTATTAAATTAATAGATACAAATTTTATTAACATATAGACATTTAATCTATTTAAAATTATATCACTTTCAAATAAAATTGAAATGATATCTTCAAAATTTTGAATACACTATTTTTAGTTATATTTGTAGCCTTTAGTGTAGTAATTATGCATATAGACTTCTGTTTTGTTAATTTAATTGTCATGTTCAACTTTTTTTATCAAAAGAATATGTATAAGTAAATTTGTGTACCTAGCCTATAGTCCTTTGTTACAAATTAGCTATTATGTTTTATGTATCTTGTGTAGTGTTTAAGTATGTCATAGGACTAATATTCATTTTTAATGTATGGGATTTTCTGTAAAATATTTTTATTTGATAAAAATCAATGTGAGTTTTTAAGATTGAGTAATGGCTGACTTGATGCAGAAGAAAAATGAGATTATTTAATGTTAAATATGGTGGTTTCTTCCACCACAAACTTTTATATCTATTAATTTATTTGAATCTTTATGTTCATAATTATCGTTTCTACCTTTGCCCTCTTAATTTGTGACTTAATTTTACTATAAATAGACTATACCTCCAAAAGAAATGTAATGCTCTTCATTAATTCACAGAATATTTCATTTACACAATATTTGTGCTCATTGTAATTAATCTGAAATGTAGCTCAAAGTTTTATTAATTTCATGTTTCTGAATTGAAAAAATATTTTTATACCAAATAATGTTATGAATCTATTATAATTTTATCAGTATGTAGATAAATATAATGCTGACTAATCAAATATAAATGTAAACAGTCAATAATTAGGCTATATATTTTCAAATTATAGGCTGATATTCAATTTTCTATTGATTATATTTTTAAAAATCCCTTTATGTTTAATTCATAATTAGGTAGCTGTTATTCCACATAAAATCGGTCATATTATATTTTTTTGTCAGTGTCACATTGTTCAATATTATACCCTTCATAACATTTAAAGGCAGGATCCTTTAATGTATACGTGGAAGAATATAAATAGTTTAAAGTTGTAAACCTCAGTGGATTTTTTTTATCCTTCACAGCCATTTATAGCTTTTCAAGTAATGACTTTATCTACACTAGATGATTACACAGAATAGTTTAAATACCTTTTGAAAATGATACCATGAATTTATCTGGATTTTAAAAGTAAGAGTTTAGTTATCTGGGTTAAAATTATAGTGGTTAAGAATTTCAGAATAAGCACTAAAGTATAAGGTCTATTAATTTTCTACCTTTTATCAGCCTGTTCTTCCATTTCTTTTGTAACTTCTGAGTCCAAGTATTTAGGGATGGGGTGAACATTTTGACTTTTTAAAAGTAAAACATAAAACGTGGTTTGAGGAGTATGGTATCACTGACAATATGTTCACGACAATGATTTGAATTAATTTATATTATTTTTATAAGAACAAATAGTACCACCAAATAATGGTCTCCGAATCATTGTTAAAATTCCGACTTTCTTTATGGCAACATGAGACTTATAGACTGCCATAAATCCAGTGGCAATATAGATTGATGAAGACTAGAATTTTAAAATAATTTGGTTTATTTTTATTTGCCTTTTTGGATGATGTTATTTAAATTCAAGATAAGTGTTAAAAATAATAGTGATTTACTTTTGTGTATTTGTATTCATTTGTAAGCCTTGTAGATACTCATGGAATTAAAATTATTGCACATTATTTAATACTGTATTTTTATGTAATCTGTAATGTATGTGAAATAGAGTATTACTTAAAAGAATTTATCAAAGGAAAGAGAACACTAAATCTAGTAGGACAATATATTTAACAATTCAAGTTTGTAATATATGAATTAAAAAATTTATTTGAAAAATTAGGAGAAGTGGTGGAACATATTTCCTAAGATATTGTAGATCAGCTGAACTTTTATACCCTAAATTTGGGATTCTCTAGGTTTTTAATGTAGTACTTTTTACTGGATTATTCTCTAAATAATAAGCCAGCTTTAATGGCGATGGTTTTATTTCTGAAGAAATGATGCTGTTATTTAGTGTACAACAATTAGATTGAAAATAAATCATTTTGCAATAGAATAGATAGCATATTTTGTATGATCTTTATATGTGTTTTAGATTTTAATACATAGAATCATTATAAAATGTCTTGTTGTGGCAGTCTTTCCTTCCACTAGGGACATAATTATATTTCCGTTGAGCTTTAGTACTAATTTTTTTAAATAATTTTTAAAAACTTTTTGTTTATAATTTTCTTCTAGGTAAGTTATTTAAAGAATAAAATTGATTTTTAAAAATACTGTAATCAGAATATATAACTTCTGTATAGAAATGGATTCATGTTTATATGAAATTATGGATTTCATTAATGTTTCAGTTATCAAATTTGTTCATTTTTTATTGATAATTTAAGATTATGCTTATTTGAAAGTACAATTTATGTGTAATTTAGACTTAATATAGGAAGTCAAATTGAATTCCAAACAAGACTTACTCTAAAAGTTATCATTTCACACCATCTATTGTGGACCTAATAAAGTATTATATTCTGAATTGTGTTCTAAGTACAGTTGGTAACTGAGAAAATTGCATGAATGAGAATATTCTACCTAAGTGAAACATACCATTGTTGACTGAATGGGTCCTCAAACAAGTATAGTGTTTACGGAAAGCAAGTGCATACTGGTCTCACCATTCTTTCATAAAGTAGAGTGATGAAATCTAGCATGTCAGCTTTATATCTAACTTCGTATATTAGATCTTATGAAATACTCATTCTTAATTCACAAAAGTATTTTTAAGAAAAGCTTTATTAGGAAAGAGGTGGCTGTGGGCATTTAAAGAATTCTCATATTAAAAAAAAAAAATCAAGGTATTGAAAAAAATCTCATTTAGCCCAAAGAATTTTAATTGGCAAAGATAGAACTTGCTTATTTATTCATTAGTCATTCTTTCAATCATGCAATTATTAAACATCTTCTCATTGAATTGCAAAATATAAAATAAACCATTGCCTTTGAAGACTAGTTTGTGAGATAGTTGCTTAAAATGACTGATAAAAAATATAAAATTGTATTTATTTACCAAAACTATAATATAAACAATACTATAAAAGTTCAGAGGAGTGTGAAAGAAATGTAGACTAGAGTAAGTTAATATTCTTGTGACTAGATGAAGAATGAACTAAATCTTGAAGATTGTACAGAAATTGAGGAGAAGAAGAAAAAAGCTTAGTTGAAGCAGGTAAAACTTCACATTTGGGGAGATGGAAATTGAGTAATAAAGAGACTGATTTAGTAGAAGTGGAATATTTATGTTGGGCTTTAGAGGAAATTAATGTTAGATGGGATGGCATCAAATAATGAAGAGCGTTGGTTGTCTGGCCATGATATATCATATATGGTATAGATTATTCCTAGTATTTTCCAAAAGAGCTCTTTGAAAGCTACATTTTGTTCATTTTCATACTAAAAATCCAGAGAGACTCATAGGACGTGTATAGACAGGTACAGCTATTATTAGTAAAAGGAACAGAATTGTCTACTAGTTCATCTGTTGGAATATAGTTCGAATATTGGAAAAAAGGAAAAGAGGGTATTTGTCAAAAATGAAAAACTAAAAATGGCAATTATGTTTTAAAATATTTTATATATTATTTAATGGAAGAGTAGACAGGTTTTTTTATCAGAACTCACAACAGATCTAGGAAGATCATTACTTGAGTAATGTTGCTTAGCTAGTAATAGATTTTGAATTATAACTGAGATTTGTTGTTCTTTTTACTTTCACTATCATTATAACTATCAGAAGTTCTTGACAGTCTATTATTATAGACTTGCTTGAAAACAAGCTGGATTTAATATAAAATTTAATACAAAGTTTATTTATAATAATATTCTCTGACCCAGCAAAATTGTTCCTGGTTAATAAGAATTTATCTTATAATTTGTGATAGCTTTTTAGCTTTTATCTATAAAAGCTTAGTTATGTCTGTATTAACTAAACGCCTCTTGTTAAATTCTTGATTTCTTAAAAGATCTATTCCATATCCCAAAGAATCCACTATTTCAATATTATTGAAATGCTTAATATCTGCAATAAACATTTCATTCTTCAATGTCTAAAGAGTTCTTAAACAGCCATTCAAGTCATGCAGATAAAAAAATATATACATATATATGTGTGTGTGTGTTCTTGAAAAGAAAATGGTGCTTTAAAAAGTAACTCTGTTTTCACTCTTTGAAAAAAATATTGTGGATATTCTGTTGTGTGGATATTCAGTTAATTGCATCTTCCTGATGTATACAGGAAATTTTATTAAAGGATATTTACCTTTAAATCACTAAACTTTAATTAATTCTGCAAATACGTGGATACAAATAGTTCACCTACAAAATATTAAGGAGGGAAACAGTGCACATTTACATTATATAATGAACTGTTCTTTATGGATTTTTTGTTCCATTTGTGTGGTTCAGAACAACTAGTATGCCTATTTCATTAATTAATATAATCTTTTAAATTATATATTATTATTTCAATATATTTACACTTATGTATTTGTGAGAAAATTTTTTCCTCCTAATATTTAGAAAAATCAACTGAAGTGAAAACTTTTGGGAATATTTATATCATTACAAATAGAATTTGTAAAGCAGAAGCTGTTTTTATGCTTAAACGTATCTACGTGGTGGTTATCTAGAAAACTCATCACATCTTTATTTCATTTTTGTTTTAGGAATATAAACAAAAAATATATTTAATCTGCTGTGATATTTCAACAATCTTAACCCTTGAAGACCAAACAAAATTTTATAATATTCACCTATTTATTTAATATATTAAAAATGTAACATCTCATCAGATTCTAATGTTTAATAACCAAAACTTTATTTTAAATTCATTAATATTATTCAGAAGTTTAAAATGATTTTATTTATTCCCATGGGAAAGAAATAGCATCAGAATTATTAAGGACAACTTTGATGAATATAAATGTATCCATTATTATATGTCCATTATTCCATCTGTATACCAAGCAAAAAGAAGAGTCAATAAAAAAATCAACAAAAGATCATATTAATCTCAGTGACTATAAATTCTGATCCATTTTTTTTACATTTGATTTTGCCACATAGTTCTTCGCAATAAAGAGCTTATTGAGAATTTACATCTAAGGTGAAGTGGACATCATAGTAATAATCTTCAGATCAATTTTACCCAGATGGAAATAGAATACCCCAACACACACAGAATCTTATGCTTTTGTAGCTTAGTGAACTTGTATCCAACCACTATTGGAGAAATGGCCTCTGGATTTATTTAACATCTAATTAGTCAACAGTTTCATTAATCTGAGAATAGTACAGAACAGATTTTTAAATGTATGTTAACTCTTTCCAGGGAAACTGTGTAGTAATGGTAACAGGCAGTAGGAAAATAAAACCTTACACAATTAATAATACAAATAGTAGTGTGAAGTCATTAGAGTATGTCCCAGTATAGCACTGCATGGAAAAAATATTTATTTGAGAAATTTTTAATGACTGAAAATAAAATCTCTCAGGACAATGGCAAGAATTAATTATAAAGAACAAAAATCAAAAATAAAGGATATGAAACTTTTTTTTTGATTTTATGAGGTTTCACTTCTGACTATAACTCCCCTTCCCCTTTTTTATCTGATTTGATTATAAAAATCTTACCTTGATTTACCATTAAGTCTAATATTCCTCAAAGTGCCTTAGGTTTTACTTAAGAAGAATCAGGAATTATTTGAGGAGTGGACTGCATGAAACATAATATGATGTTAGAACCAATCTTATTTTGCTATTGGAGGGCAGTGAGTCAACCCTCAAACCTCTGAAATTCTTGCCCTTTCGTTTACTCTTTACTGCTTTATTCTACCCTTATTAGAACTTTTGCAATCTTAAATGCAAAAATAAGACTTTAAGTAATTTGATTTACAGCATGACATGGCCGAACATTTAAAGTTATGCTTTTGCTCATATCTGACTAATTTTGACAGATAAATATTAATATAAAACATAATGTTTATGAATAATTATGTCTAGAATATAAAAACCTTCCCCATTTCACTAATTGAGAAATATTAAGGGTGACACTTAAGCAATGCTATTTTGCTAAGTGAACATACAACCCTTTTTTTTGCAGTTTTTGGCCGGGGCTGGATTTGAACCCTCCACCTCTGGCATATGGGGCTGATGCCCTACTCCTTGGAATCACAGGCACTGCCCTAGAACATATGACACTTTTTAAAAATGAAAAAAACTTAACATCTTACACTTTAAGATTATTCTATTAGACATAAGTTTTTAAAGCATCTTAATGAATTGTTCAACATATCTGTGGTCTCATGGAACATATTTTACATATAGTATATATATATGTTAGAAATGAAGTAAACAATAAATGATTCCTAATTTTTGTGTGTTTATTTTTAACACAGGCTGATGATACTACAATAGATTATATTTTTCGTCTACATTATATTTACTGTTTAGCATAAATGGTAAAGATACTGTGGTAATTTGTTTGAATGCTGTTAGTTACCTGTTTATATTAATATGAAGTTAATGTTTACATTTTCAGACGGGCTCTAAATTTATTAAAAATTAAAATTTAGAAGATAATGTGATATTAAGAACTCAGAACTGCAAATTTAATTGCTTTTAAATATGGATCCCTAAATTCTTGTGGAATCAACTTGTTGGTGATGTTCAGCATATTAAGTAGGTGGATACTTTTATGCCAAAGTAAACTTCATCTCACCACTTCTTCAAATCTCCGACTGTATTCATTGATAGGAAGATGCCGCTTTCAGTTTTACTCATTGAACTTCTTGTATTTTTCTTTGACATCTCTTTTCCCTCGAGAAAACAAGCAGGAAAGCAATGAGACTACTATTCATGAATATGGTCAGGATACCTTTAGTACTCATGTGAACTTTTATCAGTCACCATCATGATTTCAAGTCATGAATTTATTTTTACATGCTTATGCATGCATATTTATGTGCATTAGTTAATTAATCTTAAATTCCATTAAATTTGAATGAACAGGGGAAAATTTTGTTCATAGGATTTTGTTCTCGTTATATTACATTTTATTTTATTTTGTTTTATTTGAGTAATCAGTTTAAGGCTTATAAAGGTTGATTTGCTCCTGAACTGCTTTGTTCCCAGACATTGCCATCTTCCCCAACTACCACCAAGTCCTCTCCATCTGATCCCATGACCACCTCCAGAGCTAATCAGGTACAGTATCATCCTGTCATCTACACCATACTTTTCACGGGTGATTGCCTGCAAACTGGAGAAAAAGATAATGGTGGGTTAAGGATTTATTCGTTCATTCACATGTATGCACCATATTCAGATTCCAGATTACCTAAGAAAGAAATACCAGTTATTCCTAAAAATTTATATGCATTTTTAATTTTAGGTAATGAAAAATATATTCAGATGATAGACTACTAGAATTTTGGATTTTACCTTTAAAACTGTGACTCCATTGTGTAACTCTGAGAGCTATTAATTGAGATGGTGTTTTTAGTCTGCTCTGTTGTATCAGCCTAGGACTCTTGGTATGTAACTTAAGGATATCATATATGTAACAAATAAATGTATAAACCGAGCAAAGGTATATATCTTTAAAATTGAATGCAGTTTTATTTTTATTTGAAACATGTCTTATGATGTAAAAAATTTAAAACTCTTGATGAAAAGAATTTCTAGAAATCTAAAAGTAACTGAAAATTGACATCTGTGATAATTTTGATAATGTTTGACAACTAAGGAGATGGTACTTTCTTAATATTTAACAAATTCTAAGCATTTTCATTGCTAGAATGGCATTTAGAATTATTTGATTAGTTTGATTTGATTGATAATTTTGCTTCTAAGTATTTAGAGGTCATTCTTCCAAAGAATGTGTAGTTATTTTTGCTAGATTTAAAGAGATAATCTAAAATATTTTATGTACTTCAGAGCCATACTGTACTTTTCACTTGACAAATGTTGAAAAATATATTCATTAAAATGATTAAACACATTTTCATTTTGTCTGAGTTGAGCTTCATTTAGGTGAGAAATGTCATTTGCTTCAATATTTTCACTTTTTTACTAATACAAGGCCTTTGGGATTAATTAAATATTAAACAAAACTGACCTTTTAAATATATTTTTATATACTGGGATAATTTACTAAAGATATTAAATGTGGCTTTTGCATATTGTATAAAAAGGCTATCAGAATTATTTTGCTCATTCGTTGATTCTAAAATATTTATAACTTCAGGAAAAGTTTTAATTTAATAACTGCAAACAAAACTAACATTTGGAATATTTTATATTAGATATCTGATTTTCATTTTTTGTAATAGTGTTCCCTTCCAACAAAAGTGCTTTAAAATGTTTCACATTTTAGCCCTAATTAATTGCTTAGTAAAGTACAGATCCTCAGTGATGAAACCCAACACTTCTCTTTGAAGGAAATGATACAGAAAGTGAAAACCAAGCCTTTATTATATATGTATGCAGCTAACAAGTGGGTATATATTTTCACTCTACATAATTTACCTTTTAATTGAACTTTTATTATGTGATACAGAAAACACTGATTTTATGTTTTTAATATTTCTCTTGTACTACATCATGCTTTCTTTTCCAAACAAAAACAAGACAGATGGACACAGCAGCAAAAAATAAAAATAAAAATAATGATTTTTCTCAAAGTAAAAAGTAACAACAAAAAAAATTCTGGGTCGAGAAAGAAAACCACCTTCAAAATTTTGTCTTTAGATTTGTATTTTTTCATTTATTTTTATGTAAACATGTATTAATTTTTATGAAATGATTTCTTGAAAGGCTAATTAAATGTTTTATTTTGCTAATATTTTTACCCTGTACGTCAGCTGTTCTCAACCTGTGGGTTGCAACCCACAGGAACTGTGTTAAGGGACAACAGCGTTAGGAAGATTGAGAACCACTGCTCTATGTATATTGCTGCATCCACTTCTGCCACATCTAATATTTTCTTCTTGTGAAATAAGTCATTGGTGATTTTATTTTCTGTCTACTGTACTCTGCTGTATATTTGTTAGTTACACTCTGTTTTCTTCTGTTCTTATACCCAAGAAGCATAATATCTCCTGGATAGCAGGATGCAAGCTATGAGAGAAGAAAAAAACAAAATCCTTAATTAATTGAAACAATTGTAATTATCTCAGTCTTTCATATTATTAGTAGTTTGTAATTATTCCCTACTATATTTCCCAATAGATTCTAATCATGTGGTAGGACAAAAGGAAATGTGTTTTTTTGTTATTCATTTGGCCTTCAGATTACATAGCTCACATTTATTTTTTGTCAATAATACTGATTAATTTAGCCTTACTATGTTGACTTACAGCTGAAAGGGTGACCAACATGGGAAAATAATTTATAATTGATAATATTTAACTTGCCACAATTAAAATAAACATTTCAACATATGAGAAAATAACTTGTACAACTAGTTTAGTTTACTCTTACCTAGCAGTTTGGCAAGTATATCTCCTGTTATATAACTGGCAGGAATAGATCAAAGCCAAGAATTTTTGTGTTAGATTAAAATAATTGTTTATTTGCCATAGCTAATATGACATCCTTTTCTATTAAAAGCAACTATAAACTTTTTCTATTTAAATTATAAACCAATGTAACACGCCTGTGGATGATTAACATTTTTGTTATTTTCATCACGTTAGCTAAATCATTTATGAATGAGTTATATAGTAGAATAAATAGTTTGTGTTACAAACTAACTGGAATTAAAAAAAGAAGCTATGGACTGTCAATATTCAGAACACACAAAAATAACAAAGAGCATAGAAAACAATTCAAAGACCAAGTTTGACCTGCATTTCCAATGTTTAAAAATATCTTCTATTCTATTAAAAATGATTACAAGTTTCAGTACATATTGAATTTTACATTTTTACTCTTCAATCCTTTTAACTTGTTTTCATAGGTCAGATTAACAAACTCAAATAATTAAAATGTTGTGCTATAATAATTTTCTTTTTAAAATTGACAACTATCACCTAAGAAACCTTATAAAATGATGGAAAACTCAAAATTAGGAACAATTTGCCTATGATCAAATCCTTGTTCTGTCTCTTACTTGCAAAGAAACCAGGTCATGAGTCTCAGTTTCCCCATCTTTGAAATTCAAATAATAACACCTCATAGAGTGGGTTGACATAGAAATAATTAGTAACTATGAACAACTTGAATGGAATAGCATTATAAAAATATTATAGTATGTTTGTTTAATTTATTTTTCTGAAATATCTGTCAATTAATGAAAAAAATTATTCTTTAGGAGTGTAAATAATAGCAGGAATGGCTTATTAAAAGTGTATTTCATCTCTAGTCATATTCTAATAATTAGTATTGGTTGTTTTTTCAACTCTAAAATATTTCTGTAATCAACATATGTCTGCTGTTGCTTAAACTACAGTTTTTTTTTTTTTTTTACTAAGAGTATTGTTACCTGTTGCCTAGTAATCAAATTGTTCTTGTTTCTCTATAGGACATAAAAAGTTAATAGAGCTCAGAGTTTTACAACTTATCATTTGTTTGCATGTGTTCCATATTGTAAGGTGCAATTTGAAATTTTCATCTATATGTATTTTAAATATGAAACAAGTAAGAAAGAAAGATATAGCAAATAGCACTGGGTTTTAAACCAACATGTTTAGACTTTAAAAGAAAATCTTAAAAAAATTTAAGATTCAACAAAATGGTTTTGTAAATCAAACCGTGTGTTATAAATTAAATTCCAGTGTTAATTATAGGTTTCTGTCTGCTTTCCTGGAATTTTTGTCAAAGTTCAGGAAATGAAAAAAAAAGAATGATTTCAGAAATATGTGCCCTATAGACATTTTTTTGTTTACTGGTAAATTTGAAATTATATGAAAACATTTGTCAAAATATATAAAACACATAAAAATTGGTAACTTGTCCATGGTACCATTGGTATGGAAGCAGAAAGATAAAATGAAAAGTGCCTGTTTTCACGTTAAATTCATGGCTATAAATCTAAAATGGACTCTTAATTCTGTTACTATCAGCCCATTCATCTTCACATTCTCTAGAAGAGACAAATTCTCCTCTCTTTCAACTCTCTATTAGGTTTCTATCGCTGCATAACAATGACTACAAAGTTAGTGTCTCTGAACAGCACACATTCATTTTCTCATAGTTCCTGTAGGTCAGGAGCCCGGGCACAACTTAAGCCAGGAAGAGTGAGTGAGTCCTTTGCTTGTGGTCTCACGTAGCTACAGTGAACATGCCAGCTGAGACGCATTCTCATCCAGAGGCTCGACTGGGGATTAGTCTGCTTCTGTGTTCATCAGGGTTGTTGGCAGCATTCAGTGTTTTGAATGAGGGCCCTGACTTTTTACTGGCTGTTGGATAAAGCCAGCCCTCAGATCCTACACGCTACCTGCAGTGCCCTGCCACGTGGCCCTCTCCCCAATGCCCTCCACAGCTTGGCCATTTGCCTTTTGCAAGGCCAGCAGAACCACCATTGTGTGCTACAAGGATGGAATCTTATATATTGAACCGAATTACCAAAGTGACTTTCTCCAACGTGTGGCTCCTAACCTAATGGTGCTAGTGACATCTCATTTCTGCTGTAGTCTGTTGATTAGGACCCTGGGTTGATGATAATGGCGGCCATGTAAGAATTGTTGCTACCACAGCTCCCCAGTCTCTCCTGCTTCTTCCTCTTTCCCAGCTAATGACCTCACTTTCTACTTCATGAAGAAAATTGAAGCAGTCAAAGAGACCTGTACAGACTGAGACCAATAACTCCTTAGTGTGTCAGCACTTAACCCACATACTCTGTCTTCTCATTTATTGCCCTAGGTAGATTCTGCTTCTAAGACCAGACATTTAGTCATACAGCAAAACTCAGAGGACTCTCCTTCATCAATTCTACTTTCTCTACCCTTTATTCTGCAAGTTTTGCTCTCAATAGGATTGTTCCAATTGTCATACAAATATCTGGTGTTTTCATTCCATCTTAAAAAGTCTTTAAGTAATTTTCTTTACTCTAAGTCTTCTTTAAGAAGAGAATTTCTATCTCTTCCCACTAGCTACTACCCTGTTTCTTCTTTATAGTAAAACTCAGGAAAGGAGCATCCCTACTCTGTTTTCTAATCGCTGTCTTCCTATTCCTAAATCCATTTCAGTCCAATTTTTGCCTACAACATTGCCCCCAAACTGTATGCCAGGACAGCAGTTTATAGCCACATTGCTCTTGCATTCTCAGTCTGCATGTTACTCGACCTGTCCGTCATATTTGTTAAACTCCATCGCCTCCTTGGTATACTTGCTGTACGTGCTGTTTAGGATGCATTACCCTTTGGGTTTTCCTCTGCATTGTGCTACTTGCCTCTTCTCAGAATCCATTGTTGCTTCCTTCTCTCATCTCTATCTGTTTCATGTTTGAGTGCTCCAGGCCTCAATACTCAGCACTTCTGAGTCTACACTTGTCTTTCTCCTCATCTAATACCTTAGCTTTTATATGCTGTCATCAGCAAAATTTGTCTTCAGTTAAAACAACAGGCTTACCATTATCTTAATCCGTTTTGTGCTGCTGTAGCAGACTACTTGAGATGGTAATTTACAAAGAAAAGAAATTTATTTCTCACAGTACCGAAGGCTAAGAAGTTCAAGATCAAGGCACTGCATCTGATGAGGGCTTTCTTACTGCATCTTCAGGTGGCGAAAGATGAAAAGGCAAAAAGGGGACGAACACTGTGTTCTCACTTGGCAGAAGAGCCGAAGAGAGAGAAGCCACTCCTGAAAGTGTTTTACAGTGGTCGGGTGAGGAGCCTGCGGCCTTGGAGCCACATGTGGCCTTCTGGATTCTTGAGTGTGGCCTTTTGACTGAATCCAGGTTAACAGAACAAATCCTTCTAATAAGTAGATTTGTTCAGTGAAGTGTTGGTTTGGCTGAGGGATTACACATGGTGGTATGGAGGGCCACATATGGCCTTGAGGCTGCAGGTTCCCCCTCCCCAGCAACAAAATTTTGGAAGGGACGAAAACACTCAAACTGTAACAGCTACGAACAAATGAAGCTTGACCCATATGATTTCTCATTGTATAGACTTACTGCCTAATTTTATGTTGATAATTTTAAATTCTGTTTCCCAAAGGTGTCCCTTAAAATTGTACAAGCTTCAGCACCCACATACTTGGATTCTCCTTTATCGGTCTCCATCACAGAGCTCAGTTTCCCACTTAGCCCTTCTTCTTGCATATCTAATGGGCACCTCAATTTCAACAAGTTCAAAAATTACCCCAGACCTCCTCCTCTTAAAATAAGTCAGAGTTTTTTATCCTTCATGCACCTGAAGTAGCTTACCATTTTACTCAGTAAAAGCTAACATCTCCAAAATAGCCTTTGGCCCTTGCCTCATGTTGACTTGACTTCCTACCCCTCACCTTTAATGTCCACTGACCCAGCCACATTGCCTTGGTTCTTGTTTCTGCACACGCGAGGCAGACTCTCCTCTGGGCATCTTGCTCTTCTCTGCATGGTCCTCTCTTACCCCGAGATCCACTTGGCTAACAGCTTCATAACCTTCAGGCCTGTTCACATAACCACCTCAATAAGGCCTGCCTGACCCCCTATTTAATACTGCAACCTGACCTCCAGTGCCTTTCAGTTTCCCTGACCCCCCCAAACTTGCTTAATTTTAAAATGTTTTACCGATGCCTCACGAATACTGCATGCTTTACTTGTTATGTTTATTGTGTATTGTATGTCTTACTCTCCTAGAAAAGTAAATTGCATGAGGATTAGGGGTTTCATCTGTTTTATTCGCTGATGTATCTCAAGCACTACCACTAGTCGGAAAAAATAGGTCTGTATGTTTTAAAACTCACTTTTTGGCTATCTCTTCTTCAAATGAGATTTTTGCATAGGACTTTTCTAAAAATATAAGCCAACTGGAAAGGAAGACTTTTGATTAAATAGGAACATAGCCTTTTTCACTGGAATTCAGTTATATTTTACTCTTTATACAGCTGCGAGCATAATTGGAAAATCATACAGGCCCTTTTCTTGTCTGAAGTACAAGTATTATCATAGTTATCCCAAGCAAATATAAAAATTAATTTTATTTCCTTCAGTATGTGAGAATAGTGTGTGTGAGAGAGAGAGTTGTCAGAGTAGTGTTCTTCAGTGGTATATAAGGTCCTAGAAAAACAGTGAGTGCAGATGTTCTTTTAAGTGAATTTATTGACTTTATTATATACATTAGATCGTATGTACTTATTAGAATGAATCTTATGAAATGACAGATATTTGAGTGTAATTTGGGGGGGGGCTCAACCTATCCCTGGTGCATATCATATACCTTTAAAAATCTCTAAAATTCCTAAGAACAAATTGAATCATGAAAAGCATGGAATTTATATTAAATAATATATAATCTTCATATAAGGACATGAAATACTCCTTTACTAAATGGAAATACTATAAGTTTGGAAGGGAAAATTAATATAGAAATATCAGTCATTTCAAATTACAATATAAATATATTAATTTTTTTCTCATTTTTTTCTGGGAGAGGAAAACAAACAAAAATGATTTTAATATTTTTATGGAAAAAATAAATGCAGCATAATTACCATCACACAACTCATAAAAGAGTTACCAAGAAACTAACAATATTGAGTCATGTCATCCAATGTTAAAATTTACTATAAAGCTATCATAATAAAAGCAATGTAATATTAACAAAATAACAAAATAATGATTTTTCTCAAAGTAAAAAGTAACAATAAAAAAAATTCTTGGTCGAGAAAGAAAACCACCTTCAAAATTTTGTCTTTAGATTTGTATTTTTTCATTTATTTTTATGTAAACATGTATTAATTTTTATGAAATGATTTCTTGAAAGGCTAATTAAATGTTTTATTTTACTAATATTACTACCCTCTACATCAGCTGTTCTCAACCTGTGGGTTGCAACCCACAGGAACTGTGTTAAGGGACAGCAGCGTTAGGAAGATTGAGAACCACTGCTCTATGTATATTGCTTCATTCACTTCTGCCACATCTAATATTTTCTTCTTGTATAATTGGTCAACGAAGTAGAATCGAGATTTCCAAAACAGATTTAAATACAGTCATGCATCAGTTAATGATGGGAACATGTTCTGAGAAATGCATGAGTCGGCAGTTTTGTCACGCGTGAACATCTCAGGTTCTTTACACAGACCCAGGTGGTCGAGCCTACTGCACACGTAGGCTACGTGGCACTGCCTATCACTCCTCAGCTGCAAACCTGTACAGCATGTTACTGTACAGAATCCTGTGGTAACACAACATCTCTGTATCCAATCATAGAAAAGATAATGGGTTGCATTCCAACATTGGGACGACTGAGACACCCCTAGGTGGTAGGAATTTTTCTGCTCCATTATCATGTTACAGGACCACCATTGTATATACAGGCTGTCAGTGAATCAGACGTCACCATGCCATGCCTGACCGTCTACATGGGGATTTAATGGCGGTTAAAGGAAGGTGTGTGACCTGGGGATCAGGAGGATTGTGGTCCTGAGCCGTAACTCCTGATTTCAAATCAAATCTTTGTCACATAGTACTGTTGAAATTTAAGACCATATTCGTCATCTTGCGCTGCACACTTTCTCATTGTAATATGTGAATATTAACACTGTCTGCCTCACAGAGTTGTCATGCTTGCTAAAAATATACAAGAAGCCTTTAAAGTGCTGCCTGGTCCAATGTAATATGTAAATGTCATTTAATTCCTTTTAGAAAAGGCTGTTTTATGTAATATATGTTGCTAGTACACCAGAAAGAAAACATATTTAGACCTCCACCTCTTGTGATAGACAGAAATAAGTCTCCATGCGTTCGGGATTTAAACTATAAGAAGAGAATTTGATGAAATTTTAGTAGGTGAAATTGAAGATGACTTTCTTAAGCTAGAAGAAAATACCAAACATAAAAGAATAAGTTAACAGATTTAAATATATAAGAAAGTAAAATATTTGGGAAAATGCTGAACACACATGAACAACTGATTAGTGTCTTTAATATACAAAGAACTCCTGGATGCATGTGAAAACAACCCGACAGAAAAATGAATGATTATAAAAAAGCAGTTTACCAAAGAGGGAGTGAAGATGTCTCATAAGCATGTAAAAACGTATTTAACCTCTCTAGGCATCAGGGAAATTGGAATCAAAATCACACAATTATACTTTGTTTCTATCATTTGCACAGATTTTTTTTATGTGTATATAATGAACACATATCAGAAATGCAAGAATCGATATATGTATAGTTATAAATCTAAAGTGCTGGCAAGAATGCAGGAAGTATCCTCATATAATGTTCTTGTAAGAAATCCTACGACATTGCAGCTTTTGAGAATCTATCCTCAGAATGTGCCAGTGCACAGGAGTGTAGCACAACAACATGGATGGCAGCATTGTTTACAGAGGCAAAAGTCTGGGAAGAAACCAAGCTGTGAAGAAGAGTGGTTGAATAAATGATGGCATCCCAGAATAATGTGTGATGAAGCTATAAAAGTACAGAATTAGATAAATAGATAAAATGGCTTTATATAGTTTGTACTATAAAAAGAAAAGTAAGTTATCAAGAACATTTGTCCCCGTCTTTATGTTAACAAAACATCTTTTGTTTATGTATCATCAGGGTGATGACAAAGAATGTAAAAAATGACTAACTTTTCCTCTTTCTAGCACTACTTTGCTTTTAAAATAATTAAGAAAATGCAAAATAGTACAGAAAAAATAATGACTTCAGATGTGCTATATGGAAGGTAAATAAAGTGGAAATTTCCCAGGGAGAAAATTTGGTTGTCTTTAGCATTATATGTTCATTTGAGCTACCTGACTATTTGCTTTCCTAGTCTTTTGATGCTTTGGAGTTTTAAAGAAGGGTAGTAGAGGGAAATTTCAGGCCCAGGGAATGACATTTCCCTCATATGTTAAAGTTATGTCAAATGGCTGTGTAATATATATAATATTTACATTTATCCTTTGTAGTTAATATGTCATCAGTTCTCAGTCCTAGCTTCTCATCATGATTACTGATGGATATTCTTATTTAACATACATAAGATGAGATTAGCGGACTATATTTGAACATCAGATAAACATTTCTTAAGGCCTCTTGAGGTATTTGGGAAAACATTGTTTACTAAGTGCACACTGCTTTATAATAAATGGATACTATGTGACAGTTGTCTCTTTTTCTCAAATATTAATTCGTTAAAACTTTTTACATGAAACAACATGCATAGTTATTTGAAAATAATAAAGAACAATGTTTGATTTTTATTTAAGTTAAAGGGTAGATATTAGTTTTAGCATTGAGAATTATAAGGACTTACTAATTAACGCAGTTTATGGAGGGTGACTGTGTAAAGGATGGTTACCCTTTAGGATAGCATTAGTAGTAGACTGATGACCATTACCAAATGCAGTTAGTTCTTTAATCTTGGTGAGCATTACATTTAGTTTACATTAGTAGTTTATAAGATTGTTCAACAATGTTTTGCCAAGAATTATAGAAATGGTTAAAAAAGTGCTTCCTGGCCTTATTCATTCCATTGCAAACCACTAAGTTAGTTAGCACGTAATGCTGAAGAGGCCATGTTGGGATGGGAGTGATGGGAGTCACGTCTCCCTGAGGGTCTGTTGGCGGCGCCTGTGGCTCAGTGAGTAGGGGTGCTGGCCTCATATGCCGGAGGTGGCGGGTTCAAACCCAGCCCCGGCCAAAAACTGCCAAAAAAAAAAAAAATTACTGCTACAAACGGCACACAAGTAATGTTTTCAGGTTAGTATTAATATTGTAACACACTCGGTAAATGCCAGGTTGTGCAGCCATCCAAAGTCCATTTTAAAGGTGTGATTTTATGTGAATATATTTTTGAGCTTATAAGAACTTTGGATTTTTTTCAGATTTTTGGATGAAGAAAGTGGTACACTTCAGGGTTAAGAGTTAATGAAATAGTCATTCTGCAGTGTTCCTTATTTTACTTCTCATATATGGCTCAAGCATTATAAAAATGCATAGAATAACTTATTGGCTTATAAGTGAGCAGATTTGCAAGACTGTCTTTCTGCACCACCTAAGTAGGTAGAAGTGGTTTCTCGGTTTCCCCGGAGTTCTCCCTGTAGTCAGAGCCATGGCAGTTCTTCCACACAGCCTGTTCTCAAGGCAGAAAAGAATACATGCTTCATATACTAAAGACTTCACGTCTCTTTAATCCAGGATGTGTACTTTTCTTCTTTCTGTGTGCATTTGTACAATTCTGGTGGTTCTTCAAATCTTGCATGTAAAGCCATATAAAATTGAAAATACCTAAAGTAGGAAAATTGAATAGTTATCAATGTTATCTTCAACATTTTTATTTTCTTTTAAAAATGCTTGGATGTAGGAATATCTTTACGGATTCTTTCAGAAAAGTGGTTTTGCCAAGTTACAGAGTTTGATACCTGCTCACTATGAAGTAAAAATGTGTTTTCTCCTTGGTTATTCCTCATGAGTGTAAAAGTGTAATTGACCTTGTGAATTATGGGTTTTTCTGATTTTTTTGTCTTTGAATTAGGAGTTTTACAGGAGATAATAAGTTGATGTTCATTTTTTCCTCCTATTCAGTTTTTTTTAATCTCATGTATAAAACAATTTGTGACTTTTTTCATTTGCTTAATGGCAGTCATTTGTGATAATAAATTATCAACTTCTCTTTACTAATAAGATACTGAAATACAGTTATCTATTTTTAAACAATTATGTAGAAAAACAGTAAAATTTAAACAATAATACTGAGCTAGTATAATAAGTAAACAAAAATACCTATAAGCAACTATAATTTAATTGAAATAATATTTTAAATCCTATCCAAAATTTGGGACATCAGTTTTCCTAGCTAATTAATGCTACAGATTTAATTTTAATGGCAAAATGGCTTAATCAAAAATTTATAAATAACAAAGTAAAAATTAAATTGTTAAAGATTTTCTGGTAATTGATTAGTTCTATAAGTTTAAACAGAGATAGATTTTCAAACATAGTTGAGATACTTCCTTTCAATATTATCTTATTTAATTAGTTGGGTTACATCATAAAATATTAAATCCATCAACAACCCAAAATTTTAAAAGGCCTTACATTTCTAGATTAACTTTATTTTCTAACATAAAGTATGATTTTCCTAACAGGCTTTCGTTTAATTGTACCATTTGTGTATTTAAACATATATAAACATAGAAAAGGTGCCTCAAAAGTAGGCCATAAAAGATAAGAAATGGGGGCAGCACCTGTGGCTCAAAGGAATAAAGGTCTGGCCCTGTATGCTGGAGGTGGTGGGTTCAGTTTGGCCAGAGCCAGGTTCAAACTTGCCACCTTCAGAATATGGGGCTGACACCCTCCCTCTGAGCCATAGGTGACACCCCGATTTAAACATGTAGTTGTTTTATTATGCAAATAGACTGTAAATTCCATGAAAGCAGATATCTTATCCTTTTATTTATTTACCTCTGTGTCCCCAACATTTAAAACTACACCTGGCACATAGTAGTCACTCAATAAATAATTGTACAGGAATACCAGAGATGTGCTAAAAACTGTTTTAATTATTCTTCTTTTGCATGACTTATTCATCAAGTAGCCTGATTCTGAGTTAATTTTCTTATTTCCTATTTTTACACTGCTTTTAAGAAATAAGACAGTTTGTATGGTAAGAAAAAGCTCATCTGAAATCCAAACTCTACATCTGCCTTTCTTTCAGTTTTACCTGTGTATAATTTTACATTGTTTAATTCAGACTCTCCCTACATACTTTTAGATATTTAATAATTTTTCAGGTTATTTTCCACATTATTTTATCCTTTCATATAGTGTCTTCCTACTGTTTTGTTCAGAAGACATACTCTATGTTTTCGATAATTTTCCAAGATAATTGTAGGAGAGAAACTAATTAAAAGATTATGCGTATTTCATAATTTGATAAGTACTGCAATGTAATTTCCAAAGGCAGTGTATACTTCCACAGATGTTTTTAAAAGAAAAAGATTAATAGTTGATAGCATCCCTCATTTGATTTCTTTTCTTAATGATTAATTTTGCTGCTCTGCTTTGAATATGTTTATTTTAGAAGTTAAATATTTTCTTTTCTTAATGCTTTAAGGTTCATTATTTAATAAATTTCCCTTTTCCCTCCCCGTAGAGGATTGACAACTCCCTCAAAATTTCAAATACATCAAATACTATTTCTTTTTCTTTTCTTTGTTTTTGTTTTTTTCTTGAGACAAAGTCTTACTATGTCACCTGATACAGTGCTGTGGTGTCACAGCTCACAGCAACCTCAAACTCTTGGACTTAAGTGATTCTCTTGCCTGAACCTCCCAAGTAGCTGAAACTATAGGCACCTGCCACAGCACCTGGCTATTTTTTTGTTGTAGTTGTCATTGTTGTTTAGCAGGCCCGGGCCGGGTTCGAACCCGACAGCCCTGGCATATATGAGGCACCCTAGCCACGGAGCTACAAGCGTTGTGCATCAAATACTATTCCTATGTTAACTCCCAAATTTCCTCTGTTTCCCAGACGAGTAGCTAACCACCTATTTGACACCTTTATTTGGATTCTGACAGGCATTTCAAGTTTATAATATCTAAAACAGAACTTCCTTTGTCTTCATCTTTTATCCATTTTTGACTGTCAACTTCAATAAACATAGCCCCCATTTCAGTTTATAGCTGTTTTTAACTTTTTAATTAAATATTAAATTCAATTTAGAACATTAAGTTGAAAACAGTTTCCATATTAAAATTTTAAATCTTTTTATACATTTTTCACTAATCAGAATTAAGAGCCTACAATATATGTCTTATTATATATGCCTTGAAAGAGGTGGGCTAGGAAGAGTGGTTTTAAAATAATTATGATGGCTCAGTGCTTGTGGCTCAAGCAGCTAAGGCGCCAGCCTGGGCCCACCAAACAACAATGACAGCTGCAACCAAAAAATAGCCAGGCATTGTGGCAGGCACCTGTAGTCGCAGCTACTTGGGAGGCAGAGGCAGGAGACTCGCTTGAGCTCAGGAGTTGGAGGTTGCTATGTGCTGTGATGCCACGGCACTCTGCCCAAGGCGACAGTTTGAGGCTCTATCTCAAAATCAATAAATAAAAATAAATAAAAAATAAAGTGATGGTGATGGTGATTTCAAAGAACTTTCTGTTAATTTGACATACAGATAGTAATGACAAATAGGCCTTCCCAAAGTATAACCTCAGTTCAGTAAAGTCTGGTTTAATAACCAGACAATACAATATCCCAAATTATGTTCATTTTTAAATAATCAACAGCTCTGTAATAATCATTTTCACTTACAACCTTGATAGTTTCTTCATAGTTATTTAACTTCTGGTGTTTTCCTTTGGGGTATAGTTCTATTTAGGGTGCTTATCATCTCAGCATACCTGGGGCAGTTTGAAGTGTTTCTGTCTCTTCCTCCTACTTACCTGGAAAAATGTAGATTTTTCTGTTATTCTTATTCCTAAGTGTATCCTTCTGAGGGAGGTAATGTGATGTATCTTTAAAATACATAGCAGTCACCATAAAGAAAAAAATGTTTGAGTGATGCTTCGAGGGCAAAGTGAAACAATGCGTGAAGTAGAAAAATAAGTAAATTAAACTTTTGCCTTCTTGAGTGCGTTGTCAATCCTCTCCTGTCATCTTTCAAAGGAACACGAGGTAGGGGGGAGATGTCCTACCTGTCATTCTCTGTCAAAAAATAAAGTATGGGTCCTTTGGAAGAAAATATGTAATGAGGGGCAGTCTCCACAAATCTTCTAAAGGCATACAGAAGTTATTTTGAGTTAAAAATGCAATTATTTGAAGCAAGATAAAGGGGTGGGAGTTAATGGTACTGGTTATAATAGAGATTATGAGTCAGTCATCTTATTAATTGATCCAGTTCATCATTGAGTCAAGTAAAACTAATATACTTGTGGTCTAGACCTTTAGAAGCAATCTGACCACATTTTTTTGTAGCTAAAGAAGCCTAACCATGAACTTAATCACTAAGCAACTATGAAATAACTTAGGAAAAACTTAATGCATCAATGAAAATTTAGAAATCAGTCATATAGTGCATATTGAATTATTTAATTTTGGTAATGTTGTGGATTTTAAATGAACATAAATCAGTGAGTGTTACTGCTTTCAGTAGTTTTCTAACAAAATTAAAATATGGATACATTTATCTTTTTGTACGTTTCGATATGTTTGCATATAGGTTTTGAATTTTAGTTTTCAAGGATCATAAAGAAGAGTCTTTAGAGAATCCAAAGTGAAATATTTTATACACACACACACATATATATAATATATGTATAATATAGCCGTGTGGCCATGATGGACTGTTTCAAGTAGTGTATTGTTTAGTTTTTACATTAATCTAGTTTTTGTTGTCTTTAAATCAGCAGTCAGTTAAATCAGTTTTTCAATCAGCAGTTGCATATAAGCAATGCAAATGCGAAATTAAATAAGACACTGGCCGTCAGGAAGATATAATTTTGTAAGAGATATAAATATCTGTTGAACTAACATCAGCATAGGACATATAACATAATGAGAAATGTAGAAAAATTCTTTGACATATCTGGTTTTAGGGAACCAAGTTTGAGTTTACCAAGTATGTTGCATTTCATCTGCTCCTGCAAGATGTATAAGAATTCAGCAGGCAGACATTTATGACTTGTGAATAGAAGAACAGTGTGGGACAGAGGTAGCCCTAAGGCCATTTGGAACAAATGAAAGAATAAAGGAGTTGACATAGAAAACCAATTAATACAGAATATATTCAGGAACTAATAGCTAATGTTTGGTGTTAGTCATGGAGGTAAAAGCTGTTAAGACAAATTGTGAACAAGGGGTGGAGAATTTTGAATGTCTACATAAGGAGTCCGGATAATTTAGTGGGGATCCATTGAAGGAGGGAAATCATTGAAGGGTTTTGAATAGGGTTTTCTCATAATGCTAAAATGCAAACTGCTAGCCTACATTCTTATCAAGTTGCCTTAATTTATAGGTGAAGAACCTAAAGTGAATTGAGCCAGGGTGAATATCTCGTGTCTATTAACTACCCCTATAAAGCCTTTATGTAAACACCACACTGTACTTTATAAAGAGGCTACTATAGAGAGTTAGAAAAGCTGCTTTTAAAATTCCGTCTGGATATTTGTATTCATGTAACTCTGTTGTACATATTTAGTCAAATCAGTACACTTAGGAAGACATTTATGTATTTAAAGCCTATAATCAAAAGAAAAGATGCCATTTTTTAATTTGTGTTTTCTCAGCAATTCAACATAGGCCCTAAGTGGCACTTGAGTGTCCTCTGGGCGTTACCTAATTGGAGTCTCAGTAGCCTAAGTCCTAATACATTAGGGAAATGAAAGATAGTTATCCTGTTAGACTATGTAGAGTATGTCTTGGCAAAAGGTAAATTAAGTAACACACTTTTCTTTTCTTTACAGAGCTATGATATCTTGATTATTAAGCATTGAGATAAAATAAAAATGTCTGCATTTTTGGTAGGCAAATAATACATGATATAACTACAACATACAAAGTATTTTTTGAAGATACTGTTTGGTTGTTTACAAATTGTAGAAATCAAACTCAAAATGACTTAAACAAAAAAGGGAATTAAATTCACTTTGTGCTGAGTTTAGACATGATTAAATGCAGACACCAAAATCTGTGAGAAAATTTTTTCTCTCCTTTTATGGAGCTTCCTTTTTATCTTAGTAAACTTCATTTTCAAAGGGAGATTCTTCCTCTTTGCTTCTAGGATGTTAGATTTAGGAACACAAATACCTCTGTATCAACAATTTTACCAAATTCTCAGGGAAACTCTTTAGTGGACCATCCTATGTCTTGTGTTCAGCCCCAAATCAGCTACTGCTAAAGGTGTGTAGAGAAGGATAGGTCAGACCTAGGTCATGTTTCCACTTCTACTAGAGGTGTGTAGAGAGGGGTAGGTCAGACATGGGTCATGTTTCCATTTCTACTAGAGGTGTGTAGAGAAGGATAGGTCAGACCTGGGTCATGTTTCCTCTCCTAGAGGCACTCGGAGATCGTTTGCCTTACCTGAGGCAGATACACTAAGAATGAGAAAGGGTGTTACCCACAGGAAATCTGGGACTCTGTTGCTAGAAGAGAAATTGGGTACCAGCTGAAGGAGTAAGTGAAAGAACTCACTCTTTGATAAGAACTCACTGTTTGATACTTTATAAATGTAAGGTCATACATATGTAGCATATAATATAACAGACCTAAATAAAATAATCCATACTATTAATTGAGAGAGCAAATAGTAATGGAACTTGCATATATTTTAAGGTATGATTTTATAAAATAGTTTAATAATTCTTCTACCATGACAATGAAGAAATATTCCTATAGACACAATCTTATTCCTTTATAGCTGATGAAGACCATAATCAGATAGAATTCTTGTTTGGCAAAAGAATACATTTATCTTAATGTTTACTTTTAATAAGAAACATACCAGTATTAAAACCTACTTATTTTATATTACTAAATTCTTTTGTGATTGCAAATAGAAACATTAGCCACTTCACTGTTTTTTTCCTCTGAAAAGCAGTTACTGCCAGATTAAGTAGTATAGTTATATTGTTGATCTTATCTCATGTTTATTTGATATAACAAATAAGTATAAATATAGAATGAGAAAAACTTAAATATTTATTTACTTTAAAATGACATTATTTATGCACATCATCGCTACTAAAATGGAGTTACATTTGAAACAGGAATTCTCCAAAACAAATAACAGTGATCAAATTTATGGGAGTATTTGATTGTGAGAAACAATATATGGATAGTACAAGGAAGGGAAAGGCATTTAGTTAAATACGATCACCATCTCAAAGAAATTCCTCCTACCCCTCTCCTCCCACTTAAACTTTGTGTCTCCTGCATTTCCTTATGTACATCTTTGCCAGCAATTTTAGCATTTTACTGCACTGATACATTTACACATCCATTTTCTACAACTAATCTATAAGCTCTTTAAAGACAGGATCAATGTCATATTATATGTATATATATAAAATATGTATAATATCAATGTCATATTATACATTTATGTATGTATATATATCCTTTATCTTGAGCTCCCAACACAAGCCCTAGGCCACTCAGCAAGTATCCATGGTAAATAGATGGATGAAAGCAAATATAGATCATAGCACTGAAGGGAAAGGTGATTTGTAACCATCAAAAACATCTGATTTAGTTGCATACATGTTACAACAAATAATTTGCATGCTATTTAAGATCCAGGTTTTTTCCCCTCAATTATTTAGAAATAACGTGCATTTATTTGGTCAGTACATTAAGTCTTGAGTGAAAACGAATCCATCTACACCTCTAAGACTTGCTATTTATCATTTCCGTGGGAATGAAACACTATCAGTGCACAGGTTTTTCCTTTGACAAATACTGTATGCCATTTTAAGAAGTAGAATCAACTAGGTTCGGCGCCTGTGGCTCAAGCAGCTATGTTGCCAGCCACATACACCTGAGCTGGCGGGTTCGAATCCAGCATGGGCCCGCCAAACGACGGCTGCAACCAAAAAATAGCCGGGCGTTGTGGTGGGCCCCTGTAGTCCCAGTTATTTGGAAGGCGGAGGCAGGAGAATTGCTTGAGCCCAGTAGTTGGAGGTTGCTGTGAGCTGTGATGCCACGGCACTCTACCCAGGACAACAGCTTGAGGCTCTGTCTCAAAAAAAAAAATAAAAGAAGAAGAAGTAGAATCAAATAGGCTATCTCTCATACTTCTCCATGTTCATTTTCCTTTTATTTCCTACCATTATTTCATCGCCCACCATCTCCCAAGTTTCCACCTTTGTGTCTCGCTTTTTTTTTTACTCTGGCCTGGCACATAAAGTGTATATGTAATATATTTTCATTGGGATATTATGCAAATGAATTCAATTTTCTATATGTCTCAACTTCTTTTCAGAGGATCTGTTTCCTCTGTATATTCATATTTGAATAATATTAAGTGCAAAATAGATATGGATATATTTTTAATTTTAAAGTAGAAAAACGTAAGTCAAAGAGAATTTTTATTTTCTTTTGTCAAAAGCAAAATTTGGGTAACATATTCCTTGTGTAGACTATTAAGTATTTGCATTTATTAAATTTAGAATTTAAATCCTTTTTATATTTCCTTTAATTTTCTAAAGTCAGTAGTCTTATATATAATAGTTTATTATTATCTAAGATTAGGAAATGGTATATGTTCCAATTACTAATTACAACTATTAATGTCTGCTCTTAAATCATAATGCATCTTTATTTCATTATATGTAAACAAATTAGTCAAGTCAACAAAATTAGATGGTCAGATCACTATTGGTGTTTGAGAAAACAACAATTTTATAAACTGTGATGGAATTGAGGTTTAAATAAACAGGAATTATGGTTGACAGATTTTTTTATGCAAGATTATGTCAAGTGATTAAAACTAAAATCCAGAGGATAGTACTAACTACATAAAAACTTCTTTAATAGCAAAACAGATGATATGATACAATGCTTCAGTTTGCAAAGATATAGTTATTTTGAAAGGTTTTTACTTTTATGAAAAGTTAATACTATTTCTGAGCTATATTTCCATAATTTTAGGTATTAAGAGAAAAATGATTAAAGGGTAAATTTTTTTTAAGATAACAATTTAAATGCCATGCTCACATTTGCAAGTTCTATTAGGTATTAGTCTCAGAGTGAAAATCAAAAAATCATAGATACAGTAACTATATTATGAGATTGACGTGCAGTGAAGTAAAAAGTAATAGCATCTTCATACATTTTATAGAAGCACCAAAGGGGTACCATTGGGTACCATTTTATGGTAATTTTATAATGAATGTTGTAAGGTTATACATTTCATTATCTTTTATTATTTGCCTATAAAGTAATTCCTATGATTAACTTTTTGTGTACTGTTCTGTTCTTGGTTTATCATGCAGGAAATCCTTATGTGGAACAAAACAAAAGTGATAATGGAACTTAAAGTAATTTAAGAATTGGTGTTTTGAAAGTCTTGGTTGATTAATATATTTTTCTCCATAAAAAATATTTTTATTTTATTATTAATAAAATAAAATAATATTTTATCAATAAAATAAAAATATTTTATTTTATTATTAATAAAATATTTAAAATATTTAAATAAAATTTTATTAATAAAATTAATATAATAAAAATATTTTTATTTTATTATTTCTCCATAATAATATTTTTCTCCATAAAAAATCAAAGCATTAGACTTTACCAGTAGTGTAATGTTTATAATAATATTTTATTGCAAAAAGTTCTAATTTCAAAATAAAGTATTTATTTATAAAATATGATTTTATTTAACATTCAGATACTTAAATCCTTAAAGGCAGATTTTTCTCAATATTACACATGCACAAAATAGAACATAAGGATAATTCTAATTCGTTTTTATAATTCATATAGGATGTAATCATGATTTAACTTTCTAATTATGATTAGCTTTTCAAATAATTTTATACCACAAAGAATTCTGTGGATAAAATTAACAAATGTTAAAAAAATACTTCTCAGTCTACTTCTTTAAACTAAAATGTGCTTAAACAGGGATATAATTGACATTTTGAAGAAATATTTCTAGAATATTTAGATTATTTCATATAAAATGAAATGATTATACCAATAAATTGGAATGGAGAAAAAGTAAAATGCTACTTCTACTGTGAATTATTTGTGGAAAGAAAATAAAAGTGTGTGTATATGTAGTATGTATAAATATATTTATGACATGACCCAGTTTAGAGTTTCATTTATGCTTTTCACTGCTTGCTACCTTGTAGAACAAAATTGTCAAAAATGCATGGCCATATCTCTTTAAAGTATTTTTATCCAAATCCGTGTTTTGAAGATAGCATTAGTAGTGCTTCCTAAAAACTTCCCTAACGAAATATATTATAAAATATCTCCACTAACAAGTAAATATCTTGGACAAATTTTAATAAGTTATTCTGGCCTTCCATTTTAATATGTGGAGCAAGGGCAGCAGTTACTCCAGTGCTGTGTGGGGGCCTCAACAATCGCAAGTCTGCATCTACCCAGTAGGCCATAGAACGTTGTCATACACTTCATTGTACTACCAAAACAGAATTGTAAATGTTAACATCTACATTTCAGTTTTAGAGGTCATGGAAAGTAACACTGATGACATTTCTCATAGTAAATAGTATTTGATTGTTTTTAAATAAATCAAAATAATGCTGTTTTGTGGCTAAATGTTTTAATAAAAATTAACAAAAATGTCTCCACTTTTTATGGTCACATTGTATCGTTGTTAGGTATTCATGTGACTACAGTAATTTTTCAATATTCTTCTTAAATTATATAGTATCATTTGATAAGATGATAATAAGCTCTGTTTTTTTCCAAAGGTAGCTGTAACTGCCAAAAAAAAAATAAACAATTATATACCTAATCAGAATAATTAGTGTAGAAATGTAAACAGAACATCCAGGTGATATAATTCGCAAACAGTTTTAATCTATCCAAAGCCATTGAAAAATTTAAAAGCATTAATTTTCAGAAATCATTTATTACTTTTATGAAATTTCA
>CAUYON010082234.1:55000-84905 GCA_963573935.1 Arctocebus calabarensis
CGACTCCTTCCAGCTTCCCATCACATCCGTAACAAACTTTTAAAACGATATTGCCACACCACCATGCACAAGCCTACCTGCAGAGTAGAGATAGATGACTCCATCACATTCAGATGGTTAACAGAGGTTAGCAAGTCCTGTATTATATATTTATATCGCTTTCTGAGAAAGTGCATATTAATGTTTACTTTAAGAATGTGTAAATGGTGCTATCAAGAATCTGATAAATTTTATCCCAGTTTTTTGTGTACCACTTCTAATGTATGAGATTTATTTTTTTATTGGAAAAAATAAACAGTATGAAAGCATTAAATTGGTAGATTTTAGTAATTTAACAATGGATGAAATCCCTATATTATAGGCCCTTCTTTCTTTTGGAAATTTTAATGGCGGCAGTAGATTTCAACAAAGGTACTGATAATTACATTTCTTTTAATCCATTCTTATATCGCATTCTTAATTCATATGCTGATTCCTCACTGACCTTAAGTAAATTTTTTTTACTGCAAGTCTTTTTTAAGAAGGAAATTTTTGCTCTCCAAGGCAGCACTTGAAAGAATATGAAAATATAATTTGCTACTCTACATCACAGACATGATTTGAGACTAGTTACTCTGTTAGTGGGAGAAATTCATCACTCGTTAAACACAGGGCAAGCATGGATACACATAGTAATTCTGAGTGCAATACAGTCTTATAAATTTAATGTACACATTTTATTTAAATGATGCAAACAGCCATATGAAATTGCACATGATTAGAAAACAGGATAAACTCCTTTTCCCTCCTGCTTGGTTTCCCTTAAACAAGAACACACAATATTGTCACACACTGTTGTTCATAGGTGACTTTTTACATAAAGGGTAAGTATCGTATGACCTTAACAGATGATCTTTTTGAATTCTGCATGTTGTTTTTGTTTCATCAGATATGTGCCCCAATTAAATAACATTTTTTTCAGAAAACGAACGTATTAGAAAATTTGTCATGTTAACTTTGAAGAAATGGAAGTATAGTGCATATTACTAGATAGGATGTCATTCCACTGGTCTATATAAACAACAAAAAAGCCACTGTTCTTGAAAATTGAAGCATTACCTTGTATAATTAATAAAGATCATCAAATTAGATTTGTAAATAAAATATTGTTTAAATCTAAAGTATTCAATATTTTGATTAGATTATTTTTTTAAGGAACAAAAATATTTAACGTGTATGTGCGGAATTTTTTTTTAAATAGTTTTTTATAATTGCAATGGAAAGGCAATTGTCTCATTATAAGTGGTACAGAAGCCAATACTTGGGTTAACATAGAGATATAAACAAGTAAAAACTGTGGAACAAGTTTTAAGCTCATTTTGGAAAAAAAAAACCAGTTCTGTAGAAATGCATATTTGTATTTGTTTCTCTAATAAATCTGCAAATAGCTTTAAACACAAATTAGTTTTAATTATTTAAATTATGAGTTCTGTTAAGTAATTTAACACTTGTTTTGCCTTACACTTTGTGAAAAAATTGTCTCATGGTAATGAATACAGGCTTATCGTGGAAGTCAAGGTAGGTCTGCATTCTTCCAAATGATCAGGGATTTATCATTTTAAGTATATGTTCACCTCTATGAATTTATCCAAGAAATTTTATGAAAAACAACACTTATGTCCCCCCCCCAAAAAAAATAATTACATCAGCTTAGCCGCTTCCCCAAACAACAGAGGACTCCTTGGCATCCCCTTTAACTCAGTATCAAAGAGGGGAAATAAAATGAAGTGCTATGTTCAAATGGTTGATAAAACGAAGATTATGTGGTACAAGTAATTAGCTTCTTTACATACAGCAATGAAGGAATACAGAGCTTAATGAACCACAGTGTCTGAATCTTATTTAATATGATTTACACCCTATGATTAAAATTGTTATCTAAAAATATGTATATTTTCCTTGAATTGTGACTTTACATGAATGCACATTGGAATTGTTTCAGGATAACATACAGTGATCTATTTCTTTTGTTAATGTAGAGTCCCCATATCATAAAAAAATGCTTTGTACTCAGTTCATCAACGAGAATAAATACTACTATATACATCCTTTTTTTTTTACTTCTTGTCTTTCTGCCATAGCAGAAATGCTAATGTATTGTTAAGTATCCCAATCCTATTGAACTACACAGAGCATTCAAATTATAATGAAATCTTTGGATTTGGAATTTTTTAATTAGCAAAGTAATTGGGGGAAATCTGGCTTAGGAAAACTTTTAAGTAATTTCTAAATGTGTTATTTATTGGTTTATCCAAGGTAATGGCTTTTGATGCATAACAAAAACAGTTTTTTGATAGTATTTTAGATAATGGGTAATTATATCACTTTTTTCTTTGGACCCAACTTTGAAAAATAATGACTTTTTAAAATTTCCACACATTTAATACTATATCATTTTTTCTAAATATTATGATGCATGAGTCCTTAGTAGATAAAGTTAGAGATTAAACTATCTTAATATGGTTAACAAAACATCTTGGTTAGACTTGATCATTTTATGTTTTCATATTTTATGTTGTTTATGTTAGGAGATTAATGGTGAAAAGGCTCTGAGCAGAGTAAGGCTACATACTTATAATGAGACCAAATCATGCTGAAATTGTAAAATAAACCATTACTTTCAGAGTTGAAAGCCTAGACAAGAATCAAATTGTTATTTTTAGATATTGGCATAATACAAAGAAAAACCTGTGAAACTGCTTTGAAATGAGTAAATCAAAACCTAACCATCGTATTTTACAATGTGTCTTAAGAAAAACCTTTTCTAGTCAGTCTTGTACAGTATGTATTTTATGGGGTTCAAGTATAGCATTTATTTAAATAGTTCACTACTTGGGAGACACAACTTTTAAATACCTCTAACCTTTCAATCTTGGATCAAGATTATAAGTGGATTGTTGTGGTGGTTCTTGTTTTTGCTTTTGGATACAGAAGACAAAGGCAATTTTCAAGACTGTTTCCATTCAGACAACTACTGATTGTATAAAAAGTGATTCTGGGTGGCGCCTGTGACTCAAAGGAGTAGGGCACCTGCTGGAAGTGGCGGGTTCAAACCTGGCCCTGGCCAAAAACTGCAAAAAACAAACAAACAAACAACAAACAAAAAAAAAAAAAACAGTGATTCAAAGTCCAAATAACTCAATTAACTACTACTTTTAATTATTAATTTCTCATAATTGTGCCAGTAGAAGGAAAACCTCAGAGGTTGAACTTCCTGTGAAGATTGACTTTATGACCCAAAAAATGTTACTTATAGATGTACTACAAAGGCTTAATCTAAGTTAAAAAAAGGAATTTTAAAAATTTGTTTTTATTATTTATTAAACTGACTTTTCTACATCCCAGCAGAGAGCTAACTGAATTATTGTCATTGTCTTAAGACCATGTCTAAAATTTCAAGCTTTAAATAATTGCCAATGCAGTTATTTCTTCCTTTCAGTAAACTTTCAAAATCTCTTTTTTAATTTTTTAAAAAGATATTGTTCTAATCTTTTCTATGTAGGGTCTATTCCATTTGAGACCATTTAATAGATCTGAAAAGTATAGCCATTATTTATTTTATTTTGTATATCATTTTTTTCTTTTATTTATTGTAAAATGATTTTCCCATAGATATTTAAGATATGTTAAGGTTTTATAGACTGATGATAATAATGGATTTTCTGTTTTCTTAATTTTCTGGAATGAATTATTTATACCAATGCATCTACTAATCAGTATTAAAAAAAAACAACTGTGTATGAACTTTTGATCTGTTTACATTAGTTTTCATGTAGACTTCTTCATTGTGAACAAAATTAAATATCCTAAATTCCTAGCTTGGTCCAAAAAAGGAAGAATGATAGTAGAGGAAGGCAAAGCACTGGAGAATCAGTCTTACAAAGAGTGACAGGATGAGCCAGTGGAAGAGCCCTAAACCAGCCAGGAGCCTTCATAATAAGCCCTTGACCTTGTGTGAGCAAACAGAGGTTGATGATGGTAAAACCTTATCTCTGTCGTGCATGTTTATATTTTGTGAGTTTGTCATATTTTAAATACTATCTACAAAACAATATCATTGGTGGGGTCTGTGGAGACAACCAAAGTTGTACCCTAATTGAAGAACTAATTAAGTGTCATGTAGAATGTATTGGTACTACAAAAACGTGCTATTAAATTGTGTTGGTAATTCTACCCTGGTATCTTCTTTACACCAAACACAGATGACACACACTTTTTCATTATTTTTAATTCATACTTGCATCATTTTCTACCATGACATGAAATAAAGGAGGAGGGGCTTTAATCAGTTTTTGAATTTTAAGCATAGGACACAAAGTTGGTAATTAAAAGTCCACATACAAAATTCCTATTTTTCTGAATAGTAGGTCTTAAAATTCAGTTTGAGGGCATGTTTTCTCTGTATATACTAATTCTAATTTTGAACTGAGAGTAAATAATTTTCAGCAACAATAAGGTCATCACTTTTCTATGGTAAATAATAAGACCAGTATAATTAAGCTTATCACATTTCTTTTTATACTGCGCAAATGTTTGGGACAAGCAAAATTATATTTATAACGTTTTATGACATTTTTCTTCTCATGAGGATAACTTTATTGCCACTGACTGTAAATTTATTGAAAAAGTTAAAATGTTTGCAAATATTTTTAAATAAAGAGCAGATAAATTTTCTCTGAAGTATTGTTAGGAAAAGTATTTTTCCAAACAATTCCCCCAAATATGCAATGATAGTGAACTAATATCTACTCCTGTATGCAGAATGCATTTTTATTTGTTATTTAATTTTCACAGTATTGTAAGACCTACATAATAATTTTATCCCTGTTTTACAGAAAATGAAGTAAAACTGTGTATCAAGCCACTAAGATAAAACTAATAAATTGAGGATTTATCTCACTTTACCAAGAATAAAAATTTCTAATTTATAAATTAAAATAATTTTTGTAAAACTTCATTGGTATGCATAATGTGAGGGTGTTCAGCACACCCCTGGGGTGAAAGGCTCAACTACTTGATCTTTACCTTAAGTGAAAACAGTGTGTCCTAAACTTGTACCCTTAGATTATTCTGAAATTTTAAAAAATGAAAATAAGCACATTCAAACACTTTAAAATAACAAGCAATTTTCATGCAAGTGGTTGTGTCTTTAAAAGTTGAAATAGGCTGAAGCTTTCAGAATCATAACTACCATAATGCAAAATACACTAGTCATAAGCAGGGTACATTGGCTCATGGCTGTAATCCTAGCACTGTGTGAGGCTGAGGCAGGAGGATTGCTTGAGCTTAGTAGTTGGAGACCAGCCTGAGCAAGAGTGAGACCCCATCTCTACTAAAAATATAGGACAAACTAGCCAGGCATGGTGGTACTTGCCTCTAATCCCAGCTACTCAGGATGCTGAGACAGGAGGATTACTTGAGCCAGGAGTTTGCTGTTGCTATGAACTTATGAACTATGATGACTTCATGGGCACTCTACCCAGGGTGACAGTGAGACTCTGTCTCCAAAAAAAAAAAAAAAAAGAAGAAGAAGAAAGAAAAAGACAGTAGTAAGCATATAGCCATTTAAGTTGTACCCCTAGTCCAGTAGTAAACATGATGGAGCCATTTAAGTTGTACCCCTAGTCCTGTCAAAGTGCATGTTGCCTCTGGAGAGATACTTTAAAAAGTTGAGAAACAAAACAAGTAACCTTTATGATAACTAAAGCTTTTATGGAAGTAAACAGATTCAAGCAATCGGAATAGCACAGTAGGGATATGTAGAATTATTTGAAATAAATGTGAATCTCATCTGTCTAGTGAGTGAGTTGTGTGCCTGAGAGAAAATTCATTATATTTCTATTTTGAGTTCTCACAAATGCAGCACATTACAGGTTTCAAAGCTGTTTCCAAGGGCAATTGTTCACATTTGGTCGTAGATATTGCCATTTGATAGTTTGTCTTTAATGTTTAAAAAATGCATTTTTCCCAAACTGTGCAAGAATGTCTATGATATGGAGAAACCAAATGGTGGGGAGTTCGATAATATTTTACATGAATAGTAACCTGTGAAAAAGAAAGGTATATTATTGATACATGTACAGAAAATATTTAAAATTTATTTGAGAAGTGTATATTTTAAAACCAAAACATAACTGAACAATCCATGTCAATCTTAAATGAATAGAATACATTTGGAAAAGGAAATGCTTTCATATAAAGGTTACATGATAGAGGGAACTAATAAGTACATTTCTTTTAGAAAATTCTGTTGAGAATCTAAATTGTAAAGCATTCATAAGAGATATTTGAATGCATTTTTTTATTTATTCAATCCTTAACTGCACTATATTATAAAAATTACAGAAGAATTATCAAAGTATAACTAACCTGTTTTTAAAAAGCAAAAGATTATACATTATAAAAAAGTTAAGATGTTGCATCTTATGAGAGACGAGTTTTAAAATATGACTAAGACCTAATGGAAATACTAATTCTTTGTCTATCAATTGTTCCCAGTTTCTTTTTCTGAGAGGCAGCAAAATGAAAAAGATGTAGACAATCTCTGTATCTGACATGAGCTAATCATGGCATAGTTTAGAGGGTTATTTTTTAGTCTCCTAATTTTTAATTAACTGTCCTATCCAATTTTATCATCACATTTAGCATATTCGGAGATTATTTCTTTGTAGAACATAACACTTAATTTCTAAAAGTATCTCAATTGTTTTAAAGGTATTTGATCATAAATTTACTATATTATTTACATCCAAAAATAGAAAATATGTTTTCTATTCTTTCACCAACTTACACTATTTTCTAATTGGGAATTAGTATTTGCATTATTCTGTTAATAATATATCCATCTTTGTTGTTCATAACTCTTCAGGGAAAGCAAAAGTAAACAGTCACTGAAAATCTTCATAATGTATCTTGTTTGCCTTACACTTTAGAGTGATAGCAAAAGTTTTAGAATCATTCTAGCCATTCCTTTGTGGAAGAATTATTCTTTTCTCTAAAATAATAATTATCAATCAATAGAATGTCCTAGCAGGAAAAAAAATACAATTATTTTAATCTCAAGTGTGTTAAAATAATTGCCTGTACTCTGTTCTCCAAATGAAGAAAGATATAAATCATTTGATTTTATTGGATTTTTCAGAGTTTTATTCTACCCTAAGGCAGAGTCTAGGCAAGAAATATATTATGTCTAGCCTAAAATGGATTGAAGTTAATTCTGTATAATAATAAGTGCTATCCAAAATGATACATGATAAGAACTTAAGAGTTGTAGATATGATTTTTATAATGTCAAAAGCAATAAACGTGTGGGTGCTCATTTTTGGATAGAAAACGAAAATGTGACTTCTCTTAAATTATGTTTATTGTCAGAAATTTTAACTAAAGAACATCGGCTAGAAAACATGAATCCCTCAGACCTAGCATGACAGAGAGAAAAAGTACCCAAATCTGGATTTGAATCTCATTGACTGCTGATAATGAATATTATGTAGGTTCAAACATCCTGTGCAGAATAGGGGAATCCCAGTTACTTCAACATATAAGATCAAAGAAGATATAAATTTGTTTGAAGTATAACTAAATTTCAGCACCTAAATTAAACCTCAAGGAGGGAAAAGGTTCTTCAATAACAATCAGTTGCCTCTAAAAATTAAGGAGAAAAATTTATAAACTATTGCCCAAAGGCCTAGTAAGCTTTGTGAATACACTTTACAAAATATATGAGCATGAAGAAACCCTAAGATAAAGCCTTAAACATGAAATGATTAGGTCCCTTAGAGAAATGTCTACAGATATGTATGAACACAAAATAGACAGTAAATATTTTGTCATGCTCATTTATCTATTATAGTTTCATATGGGTGATCCCATAAAGTTATTACAACATATTGTATTAAATAATCAGAACTCATGTCAACTAAAAACAAATGACAATTCCCTAAATTAATTGCAGAGTAAAAAATAAATGATAACATGAAGATAAGCGATTACTTCAGTAGTGGTTTATTAACTGATAAAATGAAAATTCTAATTACAGGTACAAGAAGTTGTTTGTGAAGACTCAAGGAAAACACTTTTTAAATATATTTTCCAGTGTTCATAAATTTTAATAAATGAGGAAGAATGAAAATGTCTAATATTCTACAGATTAATAACAGAAAAACCTGCAATTAATTAAAAGGCCTACTAAAATTAAGTGAACATCTGGCAATTAATTGCTTTTATTTGAGACAATAACCTCAGAGAACTGGTAAGAAGTTCTTCAGGTTACCTAGTCATATTTCAATTTAAATATTTTATAAACCCTTCCAAACCCCCCCTGCTTTGTCATATAAAAGAATTTAAAAAAAAAACAGTTAATTGATAGTTATGCTATGATAAACATTAATTAAAACTAGTATCTCAGCAATTTTTGTTCTTAATTTCTTAGTGTTTTATATTTCAAATAACTTTTCTATAAGCTCATTGTTAGTAGTTAGCATTAATACAATTTTTTAAAACACCACAGAATTTTATATTTAAAATGTCTAGTGCACATGCTTTATTAAAAGAAAAAGGATATTTGATTCAAATATTTTAAAGACAACAAATATGTGCTTTTAAGAAAGAACTCTTGAAAACCAATGCAAATGTTTTGAGGTATGTCTTTATTTCTTCATAGAAGACCTGTAGGATAGCAGACGAATATTCTTGTCATTAAAATGTTGTAAATAATCAAAGACAAATTTACACAATAAGAAAAAGAAGAGGGGAAATTTTGGCAGTCTTTGAAGTGTACATTTTGCGATATAATGTTAGCCATACTGCATTCCAGAGCATTTGCTGGTCCCATAGCTAATTTAAGTTTTAAATAATTCAGCAGATCCCCAGAGCTTTTACAGTATGATCTTAACTGGGCCTGGATTTTTCAAAGTGCTTTGATAACAGCAACAGTCTTTATTTTTCCTTCATGATAACCCCTTGATAACGGCAGAACCAACATCAAATTTAATGTTCTTACCTTAAACCATGAGAATGATTGACTCAATTTCAATATTAGGGATAGGGACAAGGCAGAGGTAACTGCTTATTGCGAGGACGTTAACGCACATCCACATGGGGTTGCTGATGTATTTAAAAAGTAGCTCTTGGTCAGTTGAATACCTCATGTTAGAACTAAAAAGATGTGATTAGAGTGTTCTAAAGAACAGGAAATGAAAGCTGATTTGGACAATCTCACAGGAAAAATTGGCACTTCAATTAATATTTAGTAGGGGGCTGAGTCGTCAACTGTTAGTGGTGAGACATTGAAAACTAAAGAAGGGACGGTGCCTGTGGCTCAGTGAGTAGGGTGCCAGCCCCATCTGCCGGAAGTGATGGGTTCAAACCCAGCCCTGGCCAAAAACTGCAAAAAAAAAAAAAAAAAAAGAAAGAAAGAAAAGAAAACTAATGAAATGGATTTTCAAAATACTCATTCACCTTCACCTTGAATAATCAATATTTTGGCTGAAATTGGCTCTGAAACTTGGCTCCCATATTTGATTAAAAGCAATCAGTGAATCATTTGTATGGTTTTATATTCAAGGCAAAATTTTAAAACAGATTCAGTGCTCTTTTCTGCTAAAATATCTTTAATGTTATCATAGGGAAAATGCATTACTAGTTTCATAGAAATTTGATTACAACAAAACTTTACATGAGGGTGGCACCTGTGGCTCAAAGGAGTAGGGTGCTGGCCCATATGCTGGAGGTGGTGGGTTCAAATCTAGCCCCAGCCAAAAACTGCAAAAATGCAAAATGGAAACTCAAGGACACAAAACGGCTTTTTCATTCTGGTCAAGAGTTACTTGCATAAACGATGTATTTAAGTACCACATAAAGGTTAATGAAAATGAAGTTCAGTGTACATAAGCACTCTGAAATAAAAGCACATTTACTGCCATTAAAATGTTTTCTAAGATCAGCCCTAATGGATAAAGAAAATATTAGGAACATGGGGAAAGGGCAAATGTATATCCAAACATAAGCTAATACATTATTAATAACTGTTGATGGCTGAAAATAACAGGATTTTAATAATTAAGTAATTTTTCATTGTCATTAAATTGAAATGTTAACAGGAATAATCTCAGAAAATTTTGCTTGCTATGATCTTGAAGGCATTAAATTGAATATTAGGAAAATGTTCAAAATATACAGTTTTTCAAATGGTAAGAAAGTTTTACTGAATTTAGAAAAGTAAATGAAGATGAGGTTAATGGGGGAAAAAGGAAATGAATCATCTTCAAGCCAAACTATGAAATGGAGTTTATGTGTGCTTATTACTGTTTCTGGTGCATAATAAGCAGTGGCAATCACTTTGATCATTATTGATAGTCAATTAAATCCATTAAGAAGATAAGAATAAAAATGAATATTCTGTACATAGCTATTTAAAATAAACAAGTTAAAAGGTATTTCTTAATGCCATGAATTTTAATATAGTGACCAACCCTTGTTATCATCAACAACAAATACAGCTCTGGAACAATATAGTTTCAAAATGAGTTACTAATATAATATGGAATGCTGAACAGCCTATAATAAATGCAGTAATGATAAATTACAGATGGTGATCTTAAATAAAGGAAGGCTTATTTTATCAGTCTATGAGCTTTACCACATGTCATGGGATTACTATAAAATATACTTGTAAGAATTTGCCATGCATGATGGTTTATGCTTGTAATTCCAGCTATTTGGGAGGCCAAGACAGGAGGATTGCTTCAAATCTAGGAGTTTGAGACCAGTCTGGAAATATAGTGAAACCCTAGCTCTACAAAAAAAATTAAAAAATAGCTGAACATGGTGGCACATACCGTTAGTCTCAGCTACTGAAGAGGCTGAGGTGAGGGAATAGCTTGAGTCCAGTCTGAGGTTGAAGTGAACTATAATCACAGTGCACTCTAGCCAAGGGGACAATGTGAGACCCTAACCCCCCCCCCAAAATATATGTATATACACACACAGTCTACTGGTGGCCTCCATGGTTGGCCACCTTCCTAAATGGACTACCTCCTTAAGTTCTTAAGTTGACCTAATTTTGATAGACTGGACATGAACCACATGTACTTATCAGTACAGTGGGCCTAATTCCTTATGCTGACCACCTCTGTATGTTGACCAGTTAATTATAATCCCTTGGATGGTGTACTTGCAGTGGTTCTACTGTGTGTAAACACACACACACACACACACACACATATGTATGTACTTGGAGAACTAACTTTCAAGGGGAAAAATCAGATTTTTTTTAAACCCTATTGAAGTTTTAACCATAATTTAAAATGGAGAAGGGAATGATTTTGATGGTTTTGAAGGAAATTCTTTATTTGTTGTGCAAAATCTTTTTCTATCAAGATATATAAAACAGAAATTCTCAGTACAAAGTTTAGAAATGCTTTGATCAGAAATGAATTTTCTAACAAGAAAGGTTTAGGAGGTTGTTATTAACAATTTAATCCAAGATCTACATTTCCTGGGCCAATTAGTGTTTTATTGTTATTTGCCAAATATATCTCAAGTTCATTACTATACAACATAAGGTAACCCTTTTGTTATATTAATAAAAGAGAAAAGCTGTGGCATAAAAATGTACATAAAAAGTGGCCTGACATTATATTCTTGCTGCCAAGTTTTCTCTGACTTCTCTGTCTGAAAATGATGTGAACATTCATTAGAGAAAATTACATAGCCATGTGAAATAAGGGATGTGAGCCACGCCTGTCGAGAGCAACGGCAGCCCTATACTGTGGGCAGTGAGAAAGTTGAAAATTGTTCAGCAGGATACAAAGGACAAGAATAAAGAAGGGAATATCAACTTATATTTTCATACTACAAGGTTCAAACCATTTTCAAGTAGCTATTTTGATTTCTCGTAACACTTTTTTTTTTTTTTTTTTTGTAGAGACAGAGTCTCACTTTATTGCCCTCGGTAGAATGCCGTGGCGTCACACAGCTCACAGCAACCTCCAACTCCTGAGCTTAGGCGATTCTCTTCCCTCAGCCTCCCGAGTAGCTGGGACAACAGGTGCCCGCCACAACGCCTGTTATTTTTCTGTTTTGCAGTTTTGCCAGGGCCAGGTTTGAACCCGCCACCTTCGGTATATGGGGCCATTGCCCTACTCCATGAGCCACAGGTGCTGTCCACTCGTAACACTTCTTTAAAGGCAGCAAAGTGCTCTTTAATTCAATAATAGGAAATTATTTTCAAATATGCAATACATCACAGATCTTTTATGCATTAAGCAAAGAAAAAAATGAATATTATTTCAAAATTTAGCCTCTAAATTTGGTCCTCTAAAATATGCCTTGCTATTAGTTTAAACTGTTTTTAAAGAAGGCTGTACAGAAAGAATACAAAGAAAAAAATTGGTTTTTGCCACTTTTATTTTTTTAAATATCAATTTTATTTTGATTGATTTAAAATGAAAAGTGAAAACAAAAGTACATTATTTGTATTCAGAATGTAAATATCCACTAATTTAAAAGATACTATCTTTATGTACTTCAGCACTATTACGGTTTTCATGAAGAGTAGTTTTCCTCTTATTTTTCTATAAGGCAAGAACAAGGCTAATTTTAAATGTGAACCCTTCTATTTTACCTAACATTCATGCACCATACATGCTGATGACCTAACGGTGACAGCCTAACCTGTGAGGGTCACTTAGCCTTTGCCTTATTTGAAGAATATGCCGCATGATTCCACAGCAATGACAATAACAATATTTAAATATGTAATGTGTTAAAACTTTAAACTGTCTGCTGGTGACTCAGATCAGCAGCTCTCAGAAATGATCCAGAATCTGAGAAGTTAAGTTACGTTGTGCTTGGATTACATTCTTTATGTTCTAAGATTAAATTATGAAGCCCTGACTCTCGAGCAATGAGTAAATATCCACGGTTGGCACAATGAAGTTTTAAATGACTATCAAATATTATATATTTCACATGGTTCAAAGAAACAAATTAAAACATAGAAGTTGGTAAACTTGCATGTGTATCACCCATTGTAGAATATTATTTTAAATATCTATTTAAATTTTTTTTTCTCTTCATGCATCAAACAAGCCCATAGTCGGGGACATGTCAGCTGATTCCAAGAAGTATGATGGGCTGAGGCCTGGCTCCCACAATTTTTTTCTGCCCACAATTTGGTCTTAAATGACTATTTCTACTGAGTAATATGCTGATCAAATCCATTGTTAAAAACTTTCTGACATTTCTTTTTCTGTCAGGGAGGAGACACCAGAGGCTGCTTCACTATAAGCAATAGTAGTTGGTAAATGACCATGTTAAATTAAATAATACTGCAAAATACAAAACCTTGCCTACTATAGAAGTTGCTGCAGTCCTCATAATGTGTGAATAACTGGGAGTTCTGTTCCTAAGTATAAATATGTTCAAACACCTTATACCTATGTGTATATAATTATGATATTCATGTTCATCTATTTTTCAACACCGCCCTTATTATCAAAAGTGAAAATAAACATGAACTGACTGGGTCAAACATTATCTACTGATAGCAGTATCAAATCAGTGCATATGTGTGATGGTAAGTTTTTACTCTAATGTCCTTAAAACACAGAGGGCACAAAAGGCCCAGTACTTAAAATCCTTTTGGAGCAGAAGGAAATTCTGATTCTATAAATTATATGGGTGTCTACCTTCTGATTCACAAAATGTCAACCCTAAAGAACAGGAACTCACCCACCTGACTGTGATTCCCTAAACTACCTTCATGTCACAATCCAATGTCAAAAGCGTCAAGTTGTGATCCTCAGATTGAATAAAAATGAACATAGGCTTTATCCCTGAAACACAGTCTTGCAGTTTTCTCATATTAAATGCTATCTTCCAACTTTGAAAAAAAAAAACTTAATTTAAGAAACATTCCTTGGTCCCTCAAGAAAGAATCTGAGAAATTTCAATAAAAGAAGTTGCATTTTAAAAAGCTTATATATGTATAATCCCCCTAAAGAAAGGATAGTTACAAAACTAAATGAGAAAAAGTCAGCAAATCAGATCTTTTTTTCAGCATATTCCCTTGTCATTAAGGAAAGGAGAGGTGTGGTTTAATGATGTTAAGAGTGCCTTGCTTTTTCATAGCCCCCATTTTGTCCCATAAAAGGGAACTTACTATTTGAGAGTCTCCCCAGTGCCACATGTAGAAACCCATTACTCACTCAACCATTTCTTGAGCACCTCCTTTATGTGTGTGTGTGTCTGTGTCTAAAGAGCCCAACAGATGTTAAATAGAACCAGACGGAGAGAGGAGAACTCCTGATGGAGCTCGGGTTCCAGTGAGGAAGTCAAAAAATCCAGTAGGAAGACAATAAAACAGTGAAAAATAATAGAAAGTGATATGGGACAGAGTGGAAAGACGTGACTTTAGACAGACGGTAAGGAAAGACTGAAGCAAGCAAGATCACCTCTGGGCACTCGCTCACTGTGTCTTGGGAGTTGGGAGAGCCCAAGGTGGTTGATGAGGACAAAACTGTGTAACAGAGACTGGTCATTTTGCCAGTGATTTTAATTTTTAAATTCAAAAAACATTCTATGCCTGTAATATGCTAGGCATCGTAATAAGCTTTAGGTTTATGACGATGGAAAATAAACAGATTTTGTCCTAACTTTGTAGGAAATATGCAAATAGACCGAGAATTTATAGACTACTATGATGGTACCTGATACAATAGAGGTTTCCCATCAGATAATCCCAAAATGCATTGTGAGATGCAAACGCAGCTGAGGCAGTGTTCAGGCAAAGGAGGCTGATGGTTTTTGGAAGGAGTTGGGGAGGAGGTCAGTTAGCGTGCCCATGAAAAGAGATGGCAGATTTGCGACTGCAAATTATACCTCCTGAGCCTCAGCCAAAGTTGTCTTCCAATAATCCACACCAATGCCCTGAATCTAACTAGGGAAAAGTTCATTTCAATATAAGGCTTTTATGAAAAAAGAATCTGTTTTGAATGTTCATTAAAGCCATTATAATCCAGAAAAGAAATGACTGAAAAGAATCTGAAAAGAAAAATCGGCATTGAGTGTTCTTACGTTCAGAGACCAGAATTAAAAAAAAAGAAAGTTCATGAATATTACTACATAAACCCTACATTAAGATAATTTCACAATCATCCTTACAATGACATAAAGCTATACTCTTCTTCCAATAGTCATGAAGCTTAGGTACACACTGAGAATGGCAGCTATATTTTCTAAAGCTAGACAGAGCAAGATGGCTTTAACACGTGGAAGCAGATAGTAATAATTTGAATTGTTTATACTTTAGGAAGAAATGCCCTACTTCCAAAACCCAACAAGCATTGGCCACAATGAAGCATCAGCCACAATGCTGGGAACACTTAAGCATAGATGGCGAGCTAGCAGGGGCCTTGAGTAACAGCTTATCCTATACAGATGTGGAGTAGACAGAGCTTTGGGTATAAATTAGAGTTGACAACCCACTGACCCAAAAGATATTTTCCCCTCTTTCTCCACTGTCACAATCCTTTCACATAACACAATTTTGGATAAGTAAAGAACATACTGAAAGTCTGTGTTAAAAGGTACGTTTATTGTACAAGGCACATTAGGCCATTCTTACCTTTATGCAAATGAACTTATCCTATTGACCACAATGAAGATGAAGATTTACATAAACAGAACCTGCAAAGAATTTAAATCAAGAGAAAGGGCCAAAAAATAAATAAGATGCTAGCTTCAGAATAAAAGCCTTGTAGTGAATACAAAATGTTGGAGGAAGTAACACTATCTGTTTACACATGACTTGGGAAGTATGATGAGGAATCTCATAAGATAAACAACAGAAAACAAAATATAGAAAAAGCGACAGTGCTGTTCACCTTCTTCATTAAGTGCCTACTCAGATTTTTCTTGAGCAATCTAGTCTTCATTTCCTTTTTCCCAAATCTTTCCACCATCTGCCTCCTTCACACTTTCTGTCTTTTCTGCTAACCAAACTCCATTCTGACCTACGTTTCTCTTTCCACAGTCTTTAATCAAGGATGTTATCACTGAAGTGTGACATCACTGAGGAGGTTCAGTTCCAAGTGTACATGTGTACCAAAACTCAGCTTAGTATAACTGTCATGGACGAAGAGGGTCCTGCTGCCTGTCCCTGTCAGCCAAAATGCTGAAACGGGGATAGGTCCACCAAACTTCAGTTTGTCAGAAGGCCAGTGATTCTGGAGAAAGGTCACAGTAGCCTCTCCAAGACTGTTTTAGTCTTCCATTACCAAAATCACAGTTTTTTACATAAAAGCAAGAACCATATTAATAGTAATGGCCATGACCCAGGACCCATAATAAACAATAACTGACATAACCCATGACCCATACAACAACATTCCAATTTGAAAGTTGATCACTGCAGTCAATTGCCCGAAACTACTCAGCTATACACTTTCAGGTTAAAGCTGAATTTACAAAACAACCCTGAGGTGGATGGGAGACCTGAGGTGAAGGTCAAGTAGGACTAACCCGGTCAGCCCAGCTGTGTTGGCTCAGCCCTAGCCTGACTCCCTCAGTATCTGCCAGTATCTGCCAAAGAGGAAAAGAGTGCATGTCATCAGACAAAACCCAGTCAAATAACAAAACCACCTACGGTAGACCTTCACGTTGGGCCTCAGTAACAGATGTAGCATCACAGGAGGACAGGGGAAGGGAGCAGGTTAAACAGTGGAGTGATGGCGTAACATGTCAAACCAGACCCACTGGTCAGGGGGCGCTGTGTAGGATGTAGTGACAGTAGCACAAACGCATTCCCAGGATTATCCCAGAAACTAGTAGCTGCCAAAAATATGCTTTGCATCACATTCTCGATTTAGACTCTTCGGTCACCAAAGTGAAGGCCTGAGAGTATGAAACAGACCACTGGGGACAAGGAACAGAGCTGAAGAAAACATCTGCCTGGTCTCCACGTGGAGACCACAGCTGGCCTTTCTGATGATAGCACTTCACAGTAGAATAGAAATTTAAACAAGTAAATCTTAAAAATACTGCTAAGAAGATATGATTACTTCACAACATCTGCAACTATAAACACTGTCAGGTTCAGGGTTTTAAAAAATTGATAGATATGTCCTGAATTAAGAAACGCCCTTCCACCATCTAGCTGGCCCTGGCTGCAATGAATGTTCATATTTGGGAGTTAGAGAAAACTGGGTTGGAATTCCACCATGCTTCATTTTGTTGCCTTCCCATTGCTTTTGGAAAATTGCTGAGGACCCCCTATGTAAATGTGTACCCCTCCAGCACTAAGTTACTGTTGTAACTGTGATGGCCACACGCCTCTAAGGGAATTTACTAATATTGGTAAGTTTGCATACCGCTTCTAGAATCCAGGCCAAATTTCCAACACATGTGGATCTGATGGTTACAGTCACCATCTTGAACTGCCCCAGGTCCAGGTTTTTCCGGTGATTACACTCAGTCTCTCTTCTGCTATGTATTTGTGGAATATTTTGTGAGTGGATCGCCTTTCTTTTTCTGCTCTACTCCTCGCCACCCTGGGGTATATTTATTTACTTATTTCATCATTAAGTGACATAGTTTTCAAAATTCATTAGCATTACAATGTGATAAAGGAAACTTCCAAAGAGATTTTTCATCAAAATTAGCTAATAATTCAGAAATAAGTCCTAATAGGAAAGGAAAAAGGACTATCTTGGATTAAAAGGTGGCTGACAATAAATTAGCTCTATCCTTAACGGGAAATGCCAGGTGAGTTACTAATTGTTTTTGCACTTCTGCTGGCACAGAAAAAGATGTTAATAGTCTTTAAAGTTTCCTAGTGGAGGGAGCTGTTTTGCTGTCACAAATGAACAGCATTCTAACATGTTATCTTAAGTGACTGCTCTTAGCATATTTTAAGAACAATAGCAGTTATATTTTCTTCTGTTTTCATAAGAACAGATGTTCCATGGCAGTGAAATGTAAGGGCTTTCTAAATTTTATTCCCAAGCAGATTTTCTGGCACCCTGATAATTTTTCAAAATTTCCTTCAATTGAATTTATTACAAAGTTAAGAAATTAAAGTATCATCAAGAGGTCACTTTAAAGCAAGTTTTCTTTTAATGGGTTATTTCCAACCCCCAGATTCTTAGTCAACAAAATCAAATAAAATTATACTATAGCACTATTCCTCCATAAAGATGATAGCTATGTCTCCACGTCTCAAACATGGTAGGTATGATATTAATATTTGATGAATAAAGTCATAAGCAGGGTAAAGATGTACCTCGCAAGGAGACGACAGTACACCATCATAGGAGAGATGAGACTCCTCATGTATTCTATGTGCTTTGTCTAAGTTTATAAAGGTGAGAATTTCCTATAGATACATCCCTTGCAGTTTGATGCCTCTTATTGTGATAATTCACTTATATTCACAGCAAATCCTCTACTTAAAGTATAATAATCCTAAAATCCAGTATGATGGTGGTTTTCTGCAGAAGTCAGACTTAAAACCTCTTTCTAATGCTCTAAGTATATAATGTTAAGATTCTTGGTCAACACCAATGAGAAATTTCAGACTCATTCTTCAAGTATCATTAATATTTATACCCTAACTCTATCCTAGTCATGTCACTATCATTAAATTATCATTTTTTAATTAAAGAATTTTTAATTAGAAAAATTATATTGTAACATAAATCCACCAAATTTCAGAATCATAAAATAACACCTCAAAACATGCTAGAATAACAGACAGTGAGTGAATGGCTTTGTAGAGGAAGGAACTGATAAATTGAGACTCTATCGTTTGCCCGAGTTTACACGTTTTCTTTCCTTTAAAAAAGAGGCTGACACACAGTTGAGGAGTTTTTCCTGTCATGCTACTTTTTTCAACTTAGTTTCTATTATGTGACTTGGGTCATGGAACTGAGGAAAAATGTCCTTTTCTTATACTTTACTGGAAGCAGTAACCTAGACTTTTAGCTATCTTAAAATGAGACATAATATGTAACATTTAGCCATCTTGCAGAGAGACGAGTGAAATAAATGAGGTAGTATTAAAAATATGTAATCTGTAATAGTGGTAAGAAGGTCAAAGAGAAAAAACAATGGCCAGCCCAATGTTGTGAGCATTGGGCTTGCCTTCTTCAGCATGTTCTGTTTCTCTTTACCTTGTGTTTTGACTGATAAATGTTTTCTGCCAACTGATGGTGATGAGCCCAGGAAGCTAGACAGCAATCACGCTGCTGCTGTAAGGCAAAGAGCAGTAGGCAGGTGATTCGGAAGAGTGCACAGGCAGGATCTGAACGAAGAGTGCACAGGCAGGTTCCTCTCCACGAATTCCAAGGCAGAGCCATTGTGAGTAGTAGCTACGGGTGATTGTGTGGCCAGTGCACATAGTGGTGGAACAGTGTGGGGTAGTCTTACAGAGCTCCCTGAAATTGAAATCAGAAGTACCATTTCTTTCAATGTGATAAATTTCTTGCCAGCCTAATAAAGCATGTTTTCATTTCCCTTATTCATTAGCTTATGCAAACTCCTGCCAAAGACTTTTTAGAGGCTCTACTTTACTAATGCATGAAACGAAATGGTCTCCTGGCACATTTTTGCTTCCCAAGAGAGCATCTACTCCTGGGTACTTCAGGGCGTTTTCTCTTCAGTCATACGCTGTGTTGGGATGCAAGGTGCGCCACGCGCAGGATCCAAGATCTGTTTCCTACTTTGGACAGGAAGGAAAGGGGGGAGGGAGGGAGGGAGAAAAGAAAAGAAAGAAGAAAGGAAGGAAGAAAGGGATGGAGGGATGCACTTCTTTGCTGGGGAATAACACATAAAATCATATGCTCAAACCACTTTCACCGTTGTTGAGTTTCAAACTAAAATTTACATTTTCCAAGAAAAAATACATCATTCATCACTCACTGCCCCCTTAGAATTATAATGCCTTTTGTAACAGGTTACTTCCCTCGATTTCTTAATTTTCAAATCTCTCCTATCTTATTTAGAATATAAATTATTTATTAAGTCTTACGAAACTTTCCTTAATCTTTTTTCTGTTTGTAATTTGTTCTTTTTGTTTACCTTTCTCCCCCTGTCCCCACCTTGTAATCTGTTTTCATCTTTTGAACTTTTAATTGTATTAAGGAATTCCTTCCTTATAAATATATGTAAATGACCACATGTTATAAAGGCTTTTCTTTCTTTTTCCTGTCATTGCTTGAATGCAAAAAAGAAATGTAGATCTCATTGTGGGAACAACTCATTTATCTGGTTGGTTGTCTATTTGGAAATGTTCCTTTGCCACTGTATTTCAATCATTTGAAAACTCCCTCTTTTCACTGGGAGAGACGTTGCCAGCATCACCCCTCTCAGACAGGAAGAAAAATCTCACCAAGCAGCAGCACCGATTGTGAGTTAATTTGTACCTTGCCTTAGCCTTGATCGCCTCTGTTCTGTCAGGTGTATAGCTAATATAAGGAATCAAAATTCCTAAGAATTTTTTAAAATCTCTTTTCTCTGTGTAAGGGATTTCTTATCTAGAACACATCGTGAATACAGTCACAGCAGAGCAGAAGGGAGCTAAGGGTGTTTCATCAAATGAGACCTTCATACTGAACTCAAATCAATATTATGTATTTTCTTCTTAGGCATTAAAGAAACTAGAGCCTAGTTCTAGAGCCTAGTCCCTAGAGGGATTCTCTCATGAAATAGGCTCTATTTTTCTAGGGTTAAGCATATTAACAAAGTCAACTCATAGAAGAGTTTTTAAGTATTACAAGCCAGAAGTAAAAATAGGTTTAGAAATTGGAAGAAAGTTGTGATTGATAAATTTTAATGGTGAAGAACAGTAAGTATGTGTATGGTACACATCACAGCTTCTGGGGTAGGCTGGCCAGAGAGCAATGACACTCCGTGCACTCCTTAAACTGACCTGGGTGCCACTATGACTAAACCACCACGCCGCTGCCGGGTTACCCGCCTGTCCTGTCCACACTCATAGTTCCAGCAGTAACACTTGACCCAACACAGAACCGGTGCTTAAATTATCAATTGCACAATTGAAGAAAAAAAGAATGAACAAAAATATAAAACTTATTCACTGGGGTTTATTCACTGAGGTTTAAAAAAAAAGAATAAAAGAATTTGAGAGACTCTACCTCAGAGAGGTAATTGGTATGACAACAGAGGCAGTTATTTCATTCTGAGGCCAAGAGCATGAAGATGAAAGGAAAGTATGGCTAGAATTTTTTTTTAAAAAGACAAATCTAGAAACAAACTCACATATTTAAAGGCACTTAAACCAATTTTCATCTTAAAAGAAAATTGGTATATTCATCTTCCCACTAACGACATGTGAATCTTCTCCTGTTGAGAAGGAAAGGCGACAAGGTTTTAAAATTCATGTTCCAGTGACATAATCCACACAAAAGCCTCAATGGCAACTGCAGACTTTTGTTTTCCATCCCTATCTGTGGCTGGTAGAAAGCAAGTCACCAAAAGAGAGAAATTAATTTGCTCTGAAAGTGAAGTTTGCAGATTTTAACTCCGGTTTGTGATTTTACTTGATTATACAACCTTTCAGTGATTTTACTTGATTATACGACCTTTCAGGAAAATAAATCGCATTGTTTACAAAATGTTCCACGTTCTGCAAGCAGCATAATAAAAAGAAACAGAGTAAAAAAACAATAGATGCTGACAAGTCAACGTTAAACCCTAGCACCATGTTACATCCCAATAATTGTGCATATTGGTGGGAGCAGCAATAAACACAGCCCGTCCGTCACGTTCTGCTTAATCTGTTCATGGAACTGAAGCCTCTGTGAAAACCCACTTTCCTCCAGAGCTGCAGAGGGGAGAGAGGAGGCACGCGTTCGGCCTCAGCTCTGCCAGGCGTAGGACAGTCATTACATTATTTAACATTTCTGAGCTGTAAAGCCCAGGCTCTATAAAATGAAGAGTTGTTAGTGGTATCCAAGAGGCTTTCCAGTTCTAAATAGTATTTTCTGTTTTAGTTCCAGAAATTGATTTAAGGTCATGGATGCCTACCCACAGATTCACAGTTACCAAACATGATTAGTCCTTTCTGTTGGTGTTAGATTTCCTCATGTACATTTGGCCTTAGTTCATCTGTAGTCCAAACTCAGTCCATCTCTCTTTCTGGTTCTCCAGTCTTTGATGAAGTAGCCTATTTTTATTTAGTGGGTGCTCAAATTTCTCCTCCTTCCCTGGTTCTAAGCCTAATTTTTCTGAGGGGAAAATTGTAAAAATTCTGGAATATACTGAATTCCTACTAGAAAAATTTTATAGAGTTTACCCTAATATTTATCAGTTCTTTTGCCCACAGAGTAATTGTTGCTTTTGGTGATAGCATGTTTCAGAAACATAAGCAATTTAGGGTTATACGATAGAGGCTATAACTGTTATAATTCTGTTTCACCATTATTGACTTTGAAGTTATAAGCATTAATGTCATCATGGCTGTCCCTGTCATCATCACTACTGTTGTCAATATGCTCTGAGAATCTCACTTTATTTTCTAAGATGTTTGGAAAGATATTATACAGATTAAGTAAAGGCAAGGCTCTTTCTAGTAACATGATTTCCAAGTGTCCACTGAAGGCTGAATGAGAAATCAAGTGATCATTTGCTTTTGCTTTCAGCCTGAAACTGCCCATAAGCTGCTATGATACAAATGTGGGAAAATGACCTCATCTCAAACAAGTCATGTCCTATTATCCCACTCTGAACATCAAACCTAGATGTTTTCCTCAGTATCTGAATGTGACAGTATACAACTGTTCTCTTTCCACTAAGGAAAAATCAAGAAAAAATAGGTTTGTACTAGACTTCATGTAAGTGTTTCGTGATGTAAAAGAGAAAGGAGAATTAAAAAATAAGAATAAAAAGAAAATTTGGAACACATCTCATTCTCCCCTTACTTTTCCAATTATTCTAGCCATATCTTAGAGTAGGACTACCTTTGGGAACACACCAAATTTAAACTTCATTTGATTCAGAATTTTACCACCACCTGTGTTGTTTGAGCTTTTCAACATTCATCTCAAAAATCACCTTGTGCATTCTCCTCCTACCTGCTGATACGACTTTCACCTCAATCCTTTTACTAAGTCCTCTCTTAACAGAGAGGTGGCTGCCTAGGTGACATGATTTGGGGGATTCCATGAAAATCAGGTATTCTAACTACATGTGAAGGCCTGCAAACCTACAAGTGATATTGCGTACAGTTTCACTTCTCTAGTAAGATTTCTATTCTTACAAAACAACTGCCCTCAAGTCAGTGCAATAGGGCAAGAAAAAGAAATAAAAAGCATAAAGGACTAAAAAAGAAAAATAATGGAACCTCCTTTCTTGTTTTATAGTCTCCTAAAGGTTAACATGCCCACCTGTACCAATTATTTAATCCTCATTATACTTATGTTTGTTTCCCCAGCTAGGCAGTAGAATTCTTCAGGACAGAGAGTATATCTTTGCACTGGTCCAACCCCTGACCCTTTCTCTTTTTAACTCCACTTGTTCCCATTGAGCAAAAGTATACCTGACGTGTACTAGGTGCTTCACAAATGTCTACAAATGAATCAAGTTACATGGAATTCTGCCCCAATTCTTTTCATCTCTCTGATTCTCACCCAGAATCGCAGTAATCTGAAATGTGAAATGGTCCACAGCTCACTTTGGAGATCCGTAATGAGAGAGGGAATCTAGAATACCCCAGCATTACAAGCCAGCCCTTGGCCCTATCTCTAAAATTTCTTTTATAGCTCTTCACCCCAGTTCTTGATTCATGGGGAGAGCTCTCTTCTTCAAACTATTAAAGTGCTGATTTTTCCTGAGTCTTAATTCATTCTAAGAAGTCCAGAGTACTTTTTAGCCCACCAAGTTTTCTTGGACTCTGCTTTTGATACAGCATTGTAGCCCGCCAAATTGGGATCTCTCCAGGTGGGTTCTCGGCTTCACACAGGAAAGATTTCAAGAGTGACCCAACAGAGGAGAGCAAAAGCAAGGTTACTAGAGGAGCAAAGGAACAGAAGGAAGGCTTGTTTCTTAATAGTGAATATATAACATAACTAGGCACTCCAGTAGACAAGTAAGTGATCTCTTTATAAATTTAAAGAATCCTGTAAGCTCAGTTTTGATTGCAGCACTTATCTCTCAGAGCAATAGAGAGTAGCACTTTGTGAGTTTCCAGGACCTTATTTCATACTTCATATGTAATTTTATGTTAAGCATAAGGAGTATTATTATTATTGCTATTATTTGAGAAAGAGTCTCACTATGGTGCCCTGGGTAGAGTGCCGTGGTGTCACAGTTCACAGCAACCTCAAACTCTTGGGCTTAAGCAATTCTCTTGCCTCAGCCTCCTAAGTAGCTTGGATTACAGGCACCCACCACAATGCCCAGCTATTTTTGTTGTTGTTGTAGCTGTATTGTCATTGTTTAGCAGGCCCAAGCCGGGTTCGAACCTACTAGCCCCGGTGTATGTGGCCCGCATCCTAATCACTGAGCTATGGGAGCCAAGCCATAAGTAGTATTATTTGTAAGATTTCTGGGAAAGAGGTAAGGAGTTGCCAGAACTGGGGGTTTTCCTCCTTTTAAACTATATAGGGTAACTTCCTAGAGCTACCCATGCATTTGTAGACTTCCAAGGTGCTGGGGACATTTCTTCCAGTCTGCTAATGTATTATAAGCAGGGAGGGTAACACAAGGTCTTTTTTACAGCTATCTGTGTTTGAGCTGGTTTTGGCCAATTTCTTTACTGCTTCCCGTTTGATCAGAGACTTTGGTTCGAATCTTATGACTCATCTTTTTTTTTCTTTTTTCTTTTTTTTTTTTTTTTGCAGTTTTGGGCCAGGGCTGGGTTTGAACCCACCACCTCCGGCATATAGGGCTAGTGCCCTACTCCTTTGAGCCATAGGTGCCTCCCCGGGTCTTATGACTCTTTACAAAGCAGGAACTGCACATTCCCTGTCCACTTCTGGGATTCTGTTAATGGAGGAGAATCACGTCTGAGTGAGCTCACAGGCGTCTTGTCTAAACAGTTAGAATAGCCGTCCCCAACTTCACATGTTACTAGTTTAGCAAATACAAATTGCCCTTAAATTCAAGCTTGAGTTTTTATCCCTCACAAGAAAAATGCTAGTAAAAGATAGAGAATAGTACAGCTTTTAAATAAAAATGAAGACATTAATTTAGGAAAATAGGGTTGAAATATTTTCAAACTAAAATAACTAAATTTGAAAAGAAATAAAAGAAAAATAAGGGGCCACTTCTTTGACTTTCCTCATCATACTTTTTTACATCCTTATTTTTAGCATCTATTTTTATAACTCCCACTTAACATTAATCTGAGATCTCTGATGTTTTCTTTTCATACAATAAAGAAAACTTAAAATAACCAACTTCACTCTTGCTGTTAGAACGAGGTTCTCACTAATTGGGATCATCAAAACTTTTAACAATCTACTTGGGGATAATTTAATTGATAATTAAGAGCAATTCAGATCATCACCCTAAAAGACTTTTAAAAAATACATGAAAAAAAGTATGACTCTTTGCTTGGATTAAAAGAAAGAGAAAGAGAGATAGAGAGAATTTTTTTAACCTGAGTACACAATTAGCCAGAAAGACAGTCTTGATTGCTTAAATCAAAGCTCACTGTGTTACTGAGATGAATTAAACCTATCTAAGGAAGGCCTTTTTCATGGATAAATTAGCTTTTACACACTAATAGCGGTCACCTCACCTGTAGGAGCAACATTAGATATAATTATTATGGTCTCTCCAAACACAAAGTTCAAATACCAAAGACTGTCCTCTTGAAGGGAAACCACTTAGATCTTCCTTATTTTTCAATGGTAAATATAAAAGACATAACTAGGCACTCCAGCAAATAAATAAATGGTTTCTTTATAAGCTTAACAAGTCCTATAAACTCATAAATGGCATGTAAAATTGTGTATGCATCTCTGTTGATTTTCTTGAAAGAGAGTTCAAAGCTTTCGCCAGATTCTCTGAGAATTTGATGACTCCAAACTTTGAAGGAACCTCCTGTGTGCAGGTACAAGACAGGAACCCAGGAGAGCTTGGCATGTACATCATGGTTCTAGAATTCAGTGCCATGTGTTTACCTCACTCTCCCTCTCCTAATCTATTTCCTCTCAAACTTTACAAATCACTGGATTTTTAAAACCTGAAGATCTAGGATGGGATTTGAGACTGTGCATTTCTAATAAGTTCCCAGGAAATGTTGAGTTGCTGATCCATAGTCTACACTTCGAGTAGCAAAGCCTGTGCTTCATGTCACAAAATCCCTTATTCAGTCATAGGCTAACCAAAAGGAACCCGTTTTGGGGTTTCTATTTTTGCATTATGGTGCTGGTGGTTAGGAGACTAGAAAAGATATTATCTTTGCATGACAATTTTCACACAGTGTAAATTTCAGCTAGTGAACGCATATCAGCATTTTATATTAGATTGAATATAATTATGCATGGAGTTTAGTGGTATAAGTTGTATATTCTTAAGGGTTTAAGTTAAAAGAAAGAAAGGCATAACTACTATAGAAAATAATTAATGGAGGGGGAGACAGGATTTGAATTTGAACTTGAAGGTACATAGGACTTAAGGTCAGGAAAAGAAAGAGAATACAAGAAAGACCACACATCTAAATCTTAGTACCAGAAATAAATACGGGACAGGGAGGAGAACAGTCTGGTGAAAGCTGAGTTGGTCTGGGGTAGGGTAGAATGTAAAGATCATTAATAGGAACATCTTAAGCTTTTAGAACTAACTGTAATTATGTCCATTATTTCTCCCATAAAAGTTGAACTGCGTTGCACAGTGTCTATTAGTTTTTCACATTAAGTTCATGTAGGAAAGATTAAGGCAGCTTTTCACTTTTATGCATGTGCTAGCAAGACACATCCGAAAGACAAAGGATAAAACACCAACAATGAATTCATAAAGGGCATGATTATGTTCCTGTTGCCAACTGCAGTAATTTACTACCTTGTTTTGTTCTAGTCACTTTATTTTCTAGTATATCTGACAAACATTTAAGAGAATTAAATTAGTTATGCACCAAAGTTTCTTATCACAGAGTTAAAAAATAATTGAGAAGGCTTATAAAAACTCTGATAGGAATGGGGCGCATTAACGATTTTTCTAAAGTAAGTGACTGTGGTACGCAGAGAGAACATACCTTAGTTTTAGGCTCTAAATGGGGTCTTAGCTCTCTCAGCTGTAGAATAAATGGGCTAAATCAGTGGCTCCACAGATCATTGAAACATCTAAAACCATGTGATCATACCACGTAAAGGCATTTTTTGTGTATTTTAAAGCATCATTCACAAGGGGCTGTTCCTATCAAGAGACAGACACCAGAGGACCTGCCAAGTAAAGAGGTCATGCTTCTATTTCAGCTCCAACTTGGCTCAACTGTGTGATGCAGGAGAAGGTCCATGATGAGGAGATTCTAAGCAGAGTTTCCAGGAATAACAGACTCTCTGTGTCTACTTGAGATATGACAATTCACAAAAGTTAGACCTACACCTAGGATAAATGCCTGGCTGCTCTCTCAGGAAGTCTAAATCCTGCAAGGGTGTAGGTTGGCTCATTGGCTGTGCATGTGTTTATACATACATGGGTTATGTTAGAACTAAATGTGGCTTGGTGTCTATAGCTCAAGTGGCTAAGACACCAGCCACATACACCAGAGCTGGCGAGTTCAAACCCAGCCCAGGCCCGCCAAACAACAATGACAACTACAAACAAAAAATAGCCAGGCATTGTGGCAGGTGCCTGTAGTCCCAGTTACTTGGGAGGCTGAGGCAAGAGAATCATTAAGCCCAGAAGTCGGAGGTTGCTGTGAGCTGTGATGGCACAGCACCCTATCCAGGGTGACAGGTTGAGGCTCTATCTCAAAAGAAAAGTGACCTTGCTATGTGTGTTTGAGCATGTTTCCTGCTCATAACTACAGAGCAGAAATATGTCTCCAGTCAATAAATCCCCTCACACACAAAGTCTCTCTCCCTAAACACAAATTCATCACCAACAGGGACCCATTGGTGGGTGCGGATCTAGGGGAAGAAAAACCAGAACATTATTCTAGTGACCATGAATGGACATGATTGGGAACATAAAACCTCATTGTTCCTTACTGGGAAAAAGTAGGGAAAGCATGGGCCAGGGAGAAAAATCCCGAATGCCTGAGAACATGTCTGAATGTCGGGAATCCTGGTCATAAAAATTAAGGTCATCCACGTCCATTTCTCCAGCCTCAGTGTGTGTGTCTTACATGAAAAGTCTGAAGAGAATCGAGAATCTTCATCTGGAAGTGAAAAATAAGTACAAGTAAATACATGGCTCAGGAATACAGGACTGGGACAAGCCTAGCTCTGCAGCCACTGGGGAGAAGGAATTTTTTTTTTTTTTATAAGGATCTCTGTTGTGCTATTAATTAACCTTTGTTAGGGTTGGCGTCGCCCTCATTTGGGTTCAGGAGAAAGGAATGTATGCATGGGCAGCTGTGTTTTGTAATCTGTTTACCATTTTTTTATTGTATTTGAAAAAACATCACGCAAAATGGAACTATAAAAATAAAGATCCGAGGGGGATGGATCTGCTGCCCTGAAACTCTGCCCGGCATAGTCCAGCCTGGCCAAGAGCCGATTGACGTCAGCTGCAGTATTTGCCTTCACTAGGAGCCTGGCCAGTAAAAAAATGACAGATAAGCCCCAGAATTCACTTAGAACTCAGTCAGAGAAATGTTCTCTGGGAAAGAGCTATTTCTCCTCTTCCTCTGCATCCCACAGAGATGATCTGAGCCTGGAGCCTGCTTTGATGTCAGTAAGAACTTGGCAACCTCATCGGTTTCATGGGGAGCAGAATAAGACAAGCAAGAAGCATAGAGCAGAGTCCTGCCAACTAGGAAAATGTCTAAAACGTACCTAAAACACATATGGAGATGCCATGCGCAGCCCTCACACGCACGATCTGCAGATGGGAAATGCGGTCGGTGTAGTATCAGTAGCTTTGCCTCTCACAATGCACTTTCCATCAGAAGATACAGCAGAGTGCAGAGTCGAAAATGAGCCCATCCTGCTTAACCACAGGAGAAAACATATTTTGTCAGATAGCCAAAGAAGGAGTAAAGATGAGAGATGTTACAAACCTATCAGGAACGCGTTGCTTTCCTTCCTTCCCTTTAATATTTCTTAAAGCTATAAAATTGTATTATGTTAATGTAATGTCCAGGACAGTTGTAAGAGCAGTTAATGTGGTTCTCTCTCTCACTGTGCAAGAAAGCGTTCAGTAAAGATGCTGACAGATTGCATGCCATTCTGTCCAGCTCTTTACAACCTCGGGTGTAAGAGTCACAGAGGTGGCTGTGACCTCGCCACCCACAGAGAATGCCTGGATTCTAGGGGCGGAAGTGGCCTGATCTTACACTTCAACACTAACATAGCTAAGCCTTCCTTAAAGCAACCTCAGAAGCCCTGATTTTTATTAAGTAAACATTAGGAACATCCATTTCCTACCTCTTCCTTTTAGTCGGTTCACCTCACCTCCACTACAAAAGGCATAGACACCACTATGGTGCAGTAAAAGGAAGAAAGAAAATAAGTGGAAAGTGAAGCAGGAGAAAATTGCAGAGGTTCTAAAGTGTCAGGCAAAGAACAGCAAACTCCATAGTAGGGCTGAGTGCATTGGATACTTTTTCTTCCATTCTTGAGATACTTTGCTAAGAAGAATGTGTTCCAGCTCCATCCATGTAAACACAAAAGAGGTAAAGTCTCCATCTTTCTTTAAGGCTGCATAGTATTCCATGGTATACATGTACCACAAT
>CAUYON010082238.1:0-33626 GCA_963573935.1 Arctocebus calabarensis
GCTGCAACCAAAAAATGGCCGGGCATTGTGGCGGGCGCCTGTGGTCCCAGCTACTTGGGAGGCGGAGGCAGGAGACTCGCTTGAGCCCAGGAATTGGAGGTTGCTGTGAGCTGTGATGCCACAGCACTCTATCCAGGGTGACAGCTTGAGGCTCTGTCTTAAAAAAAAGAAAAAAAAATTTGGGGAGTGAGAGAAGATGAAATTCTGAACTAAGAAATGACCGGGGACAATGATGACTGGAGGTACACTGTACAGAGGTTTAGGAGGAAAACTGTCATCAGTCCGTGCCCGAGTGAGTGGGGTTGAAAACAGCAAGGATCAGGGAAGGGATGGGCAAGTCCCCGAACAGGGCCAGTGATTAATGAAGGAAGAACACATACAAATAATAAAATTAATAGGCAAGACTTAAACCATAAATAAGAGCTAAAGAGCAGACTAGAAGAGAGGTCGACTCAGAATACATCAGGAGACTCGGGGGGGACTTGAAGAAGCGGGCCGTCTTAGTCTGGAGGGAGGCCTAGTATACAGCTATATCATTCTGGATTACACATCCATGTTGGAAACGGACAATTCTGTGGAAATATTATTTTAGATAATATCGAATTTGCCCCATTTTCTAAATCAAAATCCAGTGTTTAGATGTCCAGCATTTAGAGTAACTGCTTATCCTTGATTTTGAGTAAAGGCAAGCTCCTGTCACAAATAATACTACTCCCTACATAAATTACTTATTTATAGCAGGAAAAATATTCAAATCTTTTTCCATTGTTGTCCATTTCATTTGGTACTGACAGCAAAAAGACAATTTGCTCTGCCTTGAACACAGGAAATATTTGTTCTTCAAAAGAGAGGCGTAAAGCTCACCACAGTGAAAGATATTCAGTGGAAAGGAAACTTAAGCCAAGTACAATTTCAACATAAATTACAAATCTTGCAATTTTATTTTTGATCATGTCGTATGGAAGACTATTTAAAATAAGTTACTATTTCAGAATTTATAGTATTGAACCATTTTGTTAGAACTAATCAAGAAGGTCTTTTTATCAAAAGATTTCACCTAATACTTGAATTGTTTTCATCTGTATTCGATAGATTTCAAATGCTGATAGACTTGAAAGACTGGCTTTCATTTATGAGTTTCTATTTCACCCCCAATTTTCCCAGTATGTAAATTATTCCCTGGAAGTAAATTGAGCTACTTGTTTATTTAGCTAGTAAGTTTTTCTTTTTAAAAACATATGAACTTCTTTCTTAGGGTTCAGTTTTCAGGACATCTAAGTCATTATTTTTAAAATGATTCACCAGAGCCCTTACTCTCACATGATTTTAGTGTAGAAGACTTAAATCTGATATTTATGTAATCACTTTGTTTCAGTATCAATGATCCTAAAAAATCAAATCGTTAAGTTTCTACTTGTTATAGGTAGGTAAGTGGTTCTTTAAGTCAACACTACAGATTTTCCAATTTAGGCTGCTAAAGAATAATTGTGCATAAAAAAGATTTAATTTTCTATAAAGAAGATCACTACAATTATATAACAATAGTATGGACAAGAAATAATCAGATGAAAGCTCCATTTCCATATAACATTTCACTTTAAAGAAGGATGGGGTTTTAATTAAAATATTCTAGCTGTGGAATACTCTTTGAAAGTTAATATTTTCATAGTTTTTGGTGTGTTTAATGTTGAATAGACACATCCTTTCTACTGAGTTGTCTTAAATGTAAAAATGCAGAAATTATTTTATACCAATAGACATGGAAAATGGTTTATAAATTAATTTTGCATTAAAGCAACCTTGCAGAAAAAAAGTCTTTTATTGTATAGGTAATAAGTATCCTTTTCTTATCTTGCTGTAAAGACAAGATTAGTAATGGATTAGTAAGCAGAGATCCGGCCCTAGTGATCTCATGGAGACACATTTACATTGATTTACATTTTATTTGCAGGTATCTTTGCTCTCTGGGCACAGTGTTTCTCTCCATATATAACTGATGGTGGTATAAATCTTTATGAAAAGACAGATTAAAATTGTACTTCTTCAAAATGCTTGGGGTATTGCATGACAGTCAAGCTAAAAAGAGATTTTATATTTGAAATTTTTTACTGCAGTGTAATGAAACTGCCACACAGTTCTGTTGACAATAATAAATGATTAATAATTTTGATAAAAGATTTTCTTCCAAAATTTAAATACTGTCTACAAATCCATAAATTCTTTATCAGCATTAACATTTATCCTGACATATCAGATACAAGCCTATACCATAATCAAATGATTAAATGTGTTCTATCATTTTTTATTCACTAGAATGTCAAGGGACTGGGACATAGTGTTCAATAATGTTACAAATTTAATAAAATAAGAAACAAGGACAAACCCTTAGTTATCATTTCCATTTCAAATGACAACTTTTGTGATAACTTCTTCTTACATTTATTTTCAATCATACACAACCTTTACCTTATTTTTTCATAATTGAAAACAATATTGATTATTAAAACAGAAAGATGTAGAGTTAGAAGAGTCTGGCTGTAAAAATAATGCTAAATCTCTCTGGTTTTCAATTGTGGCTAGTTTAGGACTGGCACATAATATTTATTTTTTGATGATTAAATGAACACAAATATTAAACATTGTTTAATGATTAAATTATATATTTCATCATGTCAAGTTGAATTCATATATTGAAGCCCTAACCCCCAGTATCACAGAATATGATTGCATTTGGAAATAGGTACTTTTCAACCTATCTACATATAGTGCATGTCTATATAAGCTACATACATATTGATGACACACACACATATAAATTATAATTGATATGTAAGTCCCAATTTAAAACTTGATTATCTAAAATACAAAATTAAGAAACTATATCTATTAAAACAATTACTTTAATTATGTTTTAAAAACTTGTTATAGCTACATTGTCAAATGATATGTTTTAAAATTTTTATAGTATTTGATATAAAATACAAAGCATGTAAGTAAAATATGCCATATCACTTAAGTGAAACATGTTAATTGTGAAATCTGAAAATATTTTTTAGATGTTATACAAAAAAATCACTCTACTAAAATGAGTTGTCTTGTATTTTCACATTTTTTAACACTGTCTACACATTTTTGCCTAACTCATTATAGAATCTACACAATGTTAGTATATTGCAAGAGATTCTGGCCCCTGTGAAATTACAGCCCCCAAATTATCAAAATGAAATATCAGTGCCCTCCAAACATAGATTCCTTTTGTAATCAACCCCAAAATATTCTTTGTGTTCTTTAATGATATGAACTGAAGAGAAGCAATAAATTAGTAAATATAAAATATGTGTATTCGCAACCCTTTTTCTGCTATGATAGTCAATTTATTGACTAAATTGTCTTAGTATTTTGTCAGACAATGAAGATCTGCTAGATGGATGAGTGAAATCAATAAGGCATAGAAATCAAAGAATTCACTGGTTTCTTCAATAGGATGTCAGGAATTAGGTTTCTAAGACATGACAATTTGTATTAATCACACCATACTAATGCTGAGCAAATATCATTTCTGTTAATGTTGATATTTATGATCTCTTCATCAGAAAACTCTTAAATAAAAAAAGACTCTTACATTACAAATCAAAATTCTCATTGAAAACCATTTAATTCAAGATTGCCCATATTGGTAAAAGAAATTAACCATACACATATATACAACATGCACACATGTTTACACTTATCCTCACTAAAGATGGAAGGTTAAGTAACACTCAACCTCGCAGTAAATAACCTCTAGTCTGCTCATTGTTTTGTTTTTACTAAAACCAGAAGACACAGCCCTACTAACAACAGAAAAGGAGAAACCACAGCTGTGTACAAAATCAAGATATGAAGTATGATTTTTTTTCAAGCTTGACTTCTTTCAGCATCTATGCTCTGAGATTTTCATCTTTTTTACTTTAATAAGAAAAGATAAGCTCTTTAGAAAGGACTGTAGAAACTTCCTCACAGAAACTTCCAAGGAATGGTTGTAGAATGGAAAACTTAATGTAGAAATAATTCAAGAAATATATTTCTCATATTTGCATATATGCATTTCTGTGTGTGTATACATACACATTTAAGAAATAGTTCCTCAGAATGCAAATGGAATTTCCAGTAAAGTCCATGCATAGTTTGAATGACAAAATATAAAAATTCATTCTTGTGAAGATTCTTACTTTGCTTTCTACGCCTAATTTTTCAAAAAACACACTTCAAGGCAGATCTGAAAATCAATTTTTGATGCCAATGTATTACAATCCCAGTATGATTTCAAGTTAAACTGTCTATCGGAAAATACCTAGAAGTATATGTATAATGAAAGTGCGTTCAGAATTATTTAGATTTTTTTAGCCTTTTAAAACCCACCAAAGGTGGGCAGCACCAGTGGCTCAAAGGAATAGGGCGCCAGCTCCATATAACAGAGGTAGTGGTTTCAAGTCCAGTCCCGACCAAAAAAAAAAAAAAAACCAACCAAAAAAAAAAAAAAACACCTAAGGCTATTGTTTTAGTGGTAGAACTCAATTTATGAAGTTCAGTAGTAAATAATCATTGTTCCAATTTCAGCCTGTAAAAGGTTAAATGCTTTGTTCTCTAACTTAATTTTCATTATCTTGTTCTAAAACCAGGACAGGCAAAGTGAATGGTAATGTTTCCATGAAAATTTTGAGTTATATAACTCACATGTAAAAATGCAGACTTCCAAAACTAATACCAGCCCTTATAAATTCTTGGTTTCTTGATGAATTTGATTTTTATGTACCACTCAAAGTATTAGTCATTCTGATCCTGATTTGGCACAAAAAGGATGAAATGGTGACCCAGAAGGGGGAGAAAATCCTCTCATAAATATCCGAGAATGTCTTCTTGAAATTTCTTGGTACAGTTTCACAATGTATGACTGGGAGTTGGGAGGAGAGGAAGAGATAGTTTTAAAAAAGGGGGGGGGGAGCTATGTGTTTTATTTATTCAGTGAAATATTCACTTTCTTTTCTCTCATATTCTTCAGTTGCTTGTGCAAGTAATTTTTAAATATTAAAGTTGTATACAATGTGAAATATTCTTGTTATTATAAAATCTGACGTCTGTGATTTAACTGTTTAATAAAATGGTACATTCACTTTTCCAACAGATTCAAATGGATTGCATAAGCCAACATCATCAAGGTAAGGAGAAGGGCTTCATTCTCTTTTGGGGGACGACTTTTGGCTGTATAAATGAGCTAATACTGTTATCTCAAGATATATTCATGGCGCTCCCCAAAGAAAAAGAAATGTGCCTCATTTTAAAGTAGACAAAAAAGTTTAGACACTTTGCTAAGAAATCACAGGACTTCAAAACATAAACTGAAATCAAATATTTTGAATGTTGTCCAAGAGGCAGCTATGAACCGAGCTATCTGTAGGCAAAATATAAAGTGGAAAGAATTTGGTCAGACTTGATGTCCTGTTGTAACAGATTCATGAGTTTTTCCATTTCAAGTGAAGCTGAGCTGGACGTTTGATGTTGTGGGATCTAAGGGTCTTTTGGAACTAACTGTCACATGAATCAATTCTTCACTTGGAACCTGTGTGTTGAAACAGCAGGATTGCCAGTAAGGAAATACACAAACAACCTTTCTCCCTTATGAATTGTTTGTTGTCATTGTTGTTGTTGCGGATATGGTTATTTTGAGGTCTTATTCCAGATCATCAAGACAATTCTACATTAAGACTATTCCTCTAAAATTTGAATACATTAAATATTCAACCAAGTCTCAAGGATGTCTTTAAACTTACACAATCAGCATTTCTTTTGCCATACTGCCTTTGAGAACAATTTCCACGTGTGGCTCCATGAGGCACAGAACCATCAATGTGTACATCTTTATTGTACCATGTTTGAAAGAAAATATCAGTAGGATGCCTTGGCTTACAGATAAAAACATATGCAGATAATTTATATATTTTCAACAGAAACCCTGGCTTTAGAACACACTTCAGCTCATAACTCCCACAAATACTTTTTCCTTCTCTCAAATTTCAGGCAACAAGAGTGCCAGAAGATTTGGAATTTGTATAACCCCAAACTGTGTTTTCCTAGCTAATCTTGGCGAGCTTAAAACCCTGGAAAGTCACAATTCACTTCCCAGGCGATCATCCTGGACAGCTCAGCAGCAGAAAAGCAGAACAGGATATCCAGCTATTGATCCGGGCCGCCGGCCCAGGTGGCCAGCCACACAGCTGTGCAGAGCGGCCGACCAGGAGGGCAGTGCTGGGCTGCAGGAAGACATGTTCCTTTCCTCTTGTCTGTTTTCAGCTGGAGAGGAACGCAGTTTGCTCTCCCCGAACACTGCCTGCCAACACAGCACTTTTCAGCAACAGTGAAAAGAGAGCATGTCTCTAACAATAAATGTCACGGGAGAAACAAATCATTTATGAGATTCAGGAGGCCCGAACGCAAGCAGATAGTGGATGGTGGAAAATCAGTTTCAATTTTTTATTGTATTCAATGAGACATAACATCACAGTTAGGAGACCTGGTTAGGGCCAGCTGTGTCTATGTGTCAAGTACCTGAATACATAGGATGAAAGAAATGGTTAGTTAGAAAACGAAGGTTAACAAATTCTTGGGAGTTGTATTAAAAATTTCTAGACAAAAATTGTCATTATTATTGAAGACAAAGGCTTCTTCCTGGTTCCATTCTTCTATTTTACTTAATATTATAAAGAAGGAATGATTTTTATTTAAGCTAAGAAATATTCTTTCTCAGAAGTCTGTTCATATGTCTGACATAATTCTCAAATAGGCAATAAGTCAGAAATGGTGATATGAAACTTGTATTTTCGAAATTGATGGAGTGAACTGATACTTGCTTTTCACTGTAAATCAATGATAAAAGATATGATTTTTTAATTTCTAGTAAGTATTCTGCGGAGAGAGAGAAATTATAGACTCTTTGGGGAGAAAATTGATAACTGTCATATCTAAGAAACTTACACTGTAGTTCATAAACTTTTTAAAAAAGAATGTGTATTCAATTGGTAGAGAAGCTTACGCATCCATCTTTTTCTATCCTTGATATTCAATAAATGCTATATATGGCAAATACCACATAGATGATAGACAAAGGATAGATGTAACTATCGATCTGATAAGTAGATCCTAAGTCTTGTCAGTTGAGGAATCAGACCAAAATCGTACATTCAGTTTAGTTGTTGTTTTACGCATATATAACTTTTTTAAATGCCTAAACATTAAAATATTATCTCTCTGTTATCCTATAAGACTATTGCTAAAATCTGAATTGTGGTGAAAAAGTATTCCAAAATTATCAGATCAAACAATTTACAATTGAAATATATGATCAAGATCATCCATATGAGGAAATTATTAATACAGGTTCATTAAAGATTCTTTTTCAAGAATTTAAGTAACCAGAAATATTTATTGCTTTCCAAAAGTTAAAGGAAAATATTGGGGTCATAAATATCAAATTATTTGAGTTTACAATGCAAGAATTATGAGTGGGTTAACTAAATCAATCCATTGTTGATGAACAATGCTGTTGGTGAACAAGATTCAGCCATTCTACACTTTGGGGAACATGAGCAGGACTGATTATCAAAAGAAGAGAATCTGACCTCTCCTACCGCTGTCTGTGGGAGGTGTTATATTTCGTCTTCATGTTGGTCTCTCCTTTTATTAAACAAATGACTTTTCAATCAGAAAACAAATCCTCTTCTATTCATCTTAATCGTCTTTTTATAAATTAATAGGGAGGCATGATGATCTTAGTGCTAACACTAGTGTTCAGGCAAGTTATATCAATTCTTAACTAGATTGTGTCAAGGAGCTAATTTCCCAGTCATTAAATCACTTGTAAATCCAGAAGGATTCTTTTTTAATCTAAGGAAAGCTGGTGGCAATTTCACCTCCCTTACTAAATTTGAGTTTCTATGTTGGGGGAAGGGGATTTTTTAGACATGTTTTTCAGTTTTCTTTTTTAAAAAGAAAAAAGAATAATTATTTTTAATTAAAGATTCTCAACTCTAAGAAATTATGAATTCAGAGAAGCAAAAAAGAAAACTATCCAGAAATCTACTACTGAAAAAAAGTCATTGTTAAGATTTTTGTAACTATATAGTCACAATTTTCTATGACCAAATGTATTTAGCAAAAACTGAAAACAAAATGTAGCACTGGTGTATGTACTAATTAACTATCTTTATGTTTTAATTTATTGTCTTATGACTATATGTTTTATCAACTGATACACATTTAAACTGTTGTAGTAAACTCTGCCTGGCACTCCATTTTATAAATACACCCTAATAGAACCAATCCTTATTGCTAGACATTTTTAATTTTACTTCTGGTTTTACACCATTCAGAAAGATGCCAGGATTAATATCTTATCCAATCTTCATTAAATCTACAGTAATTTCCTACTAGTGGAATGATTAGTCATTATAAACTGAAATCAATATTTACTTTTAATGCATCAGATTAATGAATACAAATTTTCCTTGGAAATATTTAAATTAGTATATACAAGTTATCCTTTCCTCATAAATTAATATATCTAAATTCTCTTTCTAGCTTGCATCAATTTACTCTTTCATGGGTAGTATATATGAACACTGGTTTTCTCATACATTCACTGCTACCAGATATTATAAAAAAACAAAATTAAAACTCTGCGTTAATTATTTTATTCAAACATGTCATCTCATTACTGGTTCCTGTTTGTACTTCTTTCGTTCTCGTTATAGCTCTCCACTGATCATTTGACTCCTTTTCCTTTCTTACCTTTCTATTCTTATATCCTATACATTCTGCGTATTTTTCTACCTTCAGTACTGTATCATTATTAGTTGGTTTATTACTAATGGTTTATTATCCATTTGTTTTTATAAATGAAGCAAATATTTTTTTCAAGATAGCTGTTTGCAAAATCGTGTTTCAGTAGAAGAATGCACTCTGGAGTTAGGCATACTTATGCTTAGATCTGGATTTTTCTCGTTTACTAGCTATGTGACTTCAGACAGGCCACGAGGGCTCACTGAGACTCAGTTTTATCATAGTATAAAATAGTAATGCTAAGACTTGCTATCTCCCTAGGAGAATAGGTCTAGGAAATAACAAGTATAAAATGAATGATAGCTGTTATTATTTTAATTATCTGTAGGGTTTTAGACATTCAGATGCTGTTTCAATGTCATGAAACCAAATCTCTACCATTTGTAAAGAGTTAAAGTATAAAAGTTATTGAGAACTTATATTCAGAAAAGTCTTAAATTGAAAACACTTATTTTTAGTAGTTGTTTGATTTTAGGCAAGTTATTTTCTGAACCTCAGTTTTCTCATATGTAAAGAGGATGAATATTAGTACCTACCTTATGCAAGTTTAGAGACAATAAAATACTACATATGAAATGCTTGATACATACAGAATTTTCAGTAAATGTTAGCTTTTATAACTAGGGAGGTGATAATTATCTTTCTACCTTTAAGTGCTCTTCAATTGATTTAGGGATTTTTAATTATTCAAAAGATGTGAAAGGAATTCTTTAGCCTTCACAATTTGAAATAATCTAGCTGATTATCTTAGGGACTATCTTGGCTGCATTCCTACCCAATGGAGTCTCCTCACCTTGGCTAAAAAAGTTCTTTCTGGGAAAATACTATTGACTGGGTAGGAGGCCTTAAGAAATCTACTAATATATTTTCATGACAATGCATTTATTATCTAATACCACCAGAAATATTTGCACATTCAGCACAACTAAAATATGTGAACTTTTTAATTTACCTTTTTGTAATCTCCAAAATGAAAAGACATAATTCTAATAAATGTGATTTCATATTTCACGATATGGCCCCAACAAGGGAGAAAGTGAACCAGTCACTTCCTGGTTAGAGAATATGTTGCACCCACAAGTGATACTGTCTCTGCAGGCAGAAAATACAATTTCCAAACAACCCTTTCTGATTGTCTAACTGAAAGGAGGTGCAAGCCATAGCTTAGATGTTTAGATCTGCGAAATGTGTGTACATGGGCTTTTACCTACTGGGAGGTATCACTTTTCTGGATCTCTCTCTCCCAATGGATTTCTAAATTTCATGCATTCTTTGTAGGTTAATTAGTCTTTGGAACAAAAGGTTTAGGAGGATAATTTCTTAATATATGAAAGTTCTCAAGATTTTTTCCATGGGAAGCACATTTTCATTTTCATGGAATCTTATTCCTACATAGCTTATTTTTCTTCTTCTTCCAGTGGCTGGGTTCTCATTGGCTAGCTTTGTTGTATATCTTGAATGAGTTCCCAGTGTACTTGGTAGTTAGGCTCTAGAGATGATATTTTTATCCTCTGGTATAGAACATTCTCTCAGTCAGCCATGAATTTATTCAGAGAAGTACGGTAGTTGACATGAATCTGACAGGTTTAGAAGTAATTCCATTCTCACTGATCCGTTGGCCTTGAGCTGGCCGTGGTTGTTTTCCTGCTGAGACCTCCTAAGCTTATTAGTCTCAGCAGTGTCATGTGAGACTTAACTGCCTGGTCTCTTTTTCCACTGTACTTCAATAACCAGAAGGTGTGGTTCTTCAAACCATGGTTCCCGCTTATCCTGGAGATGTATGTTGATTTCAACTTTAGCCTTCCTCAGCAGCGAGCTATTTCTCATTACAGTGAAGAGAAAATGACAGCATCTCTGTGGAGACACAGTTGTCGTTGCTTGGAGTCAGTATATTGCATGTTTCTTCTCATGAGATATCCATTTCCTATTTTCAAAAGTGAATATTGAACAGAAAGAATTTACAGGAATTGCAGATACTATTCTATAGCTTTTATTCAATTAAAAGTCTTACTATATGTGATTGTTGAAGAGGATTCTATGTGCTATACAGTGTTTACCACCGAAATCCACTAACCTCAAGTCTGATTTTTTGTGCTACTCATTACTATTTGGAAAAAACCAAAGATCTTCAAAATGCTATTTATTTAGGTGAAAGAAACAATTTGAAAAGGAGATGCTTTTTTCTTTCACAGTATTTAATTTTATTAAATAATGAGGGAGGAATAGAGCTTGACATTCACTTTATGGAGAAAGATACTAACTATCCTTAGAGGAAAAAACCCTCTCATTTTGTGAAGTGGTCCCAAGAGACAGCTGGCATATTATTCAAGATATAACAACCACTCTGGAGAGTAATGAATACAAATACACACCACAAAATCTGTCACTCAGTGACTGATAGTCGTAAGCCATCAACACAGAAATCAAGTTAATAATTCAGGCAGAAAACGTATTTCCTCAGTATATTTCTGATAAAACATGAAATATAAACAAATTTTGAAAAGCTTAATTATAGCAGGTTGATGGGGAATTCTGCTGATTTTCCCATAATTCCATTCTCAATGAAGCAATACTATAGGTAGAGCCAAGAAAACAATAATAGTCTCCAACAATGTTGCCAGTTATGTCTCTACCATGGGATCACTCTTTTCCCAGGTTTTTGTGGAAGGTATTTGTGTGTCATAAACAAACAAAAAAACCAAGATCCAAATAACTTGCATTTCTTATCTCCTGCAAGAGTGATACAAAGAAAATGTCAACTCTAAGATGAAACTCTTAGATCTGAGTCTGGTAAAAATATCCTTCTATGTCTTTTCTTATTATAAAGCTCTGGCTTGTCATTCTCCTCATAGCACTGACAAATTGAAATTCTATCATTTTCATCTACACATCTACTTGGCATGCACTGAAGTTTTGCACTGTGATTATCAGAATCCTTATGAAGGAGTTACCTAACTGAGTATCAGATAGAACTAACTCAATAGCTAGGGAGCAAATCTACCTATCACAAGCTATTAAAAAGTAAAATTTCATTGCAAGCAATGGACGTGCTTCATTCAAACAGACACATCACCAAAATTGGTTAAAGGAATACCAATGGTGAATAAATAGTTAAATTTTTATTTGATTTTATGCTATTAATATTATGAGATTCTTTCAAAAGAATGCCAAAAGTACAGATTTCAAATATCCACTGCTATTTCTCATTCCACAAGAGTCACGTGTAGCACCAGCATTTAGGATGCATTAAAGATACAGATAAAATTCATCCTTTTTACTGATTGCAATGTGGCACCCGAATGGACAATTAAATTTCATTTCCTTTCACTCTGTGAGGCACCTCTTAGGGAATAGTAGTGTTTTGGAATATGGTTTTTGGCAAGAACACTTTTGGAATATGGTTTTTGGCAAGAATTAGAACAAGTATATGATCCTTTTAATTTTGAGGATCCTGATCCATAGCAGTACTTCTTAACAAGGTAGACAGGGGTGTATGTGTGTGTGTGTGTGTGTGTGTGATTGATGGAGAGAGTTGCTGCCTTGCTTTTATCTACGTGCAACCTTCTTCTATGGGCACCAAGCAGTTCTGCTTCTTTTACAATGTTACAAGAAGGGCAAAATCCAGAAGTGAGACTGCAGAACACTCGCCTCTGGCTGTGGCCTGACCCCCTCTATCATCATGTGGATTCGGTCTCCACCCAAGCCCTGTGCAGGGAATGCAGTGTGGCTGTAAGGCGCAGGTATAATCAGGGAAAGAGCACACGCACTTTGAAAAAGCTCAGAAAAGCTAAACCTGATAAAAGCAGTGAAGACTGACACATAAAAAGCGCACAAGCTTTTATGTGAATTATAAATAATACAACGTTAGTTTGAGATTCCTCTAGTGAAAATATAAAGGTGGTTTTCAATATCACAATTACTGGGTGTGGAATCCTTGTATTCCTAGCACTTTGAGAAGCTAAGAAAGGAGGATTTCTTGAGGCCAGGAGTTCAAGACCAGCCTAACCAACATAGTGAGACTCCATCTCCACAAAAAATTTAAAAATTATCAGGGGATGGTGATGCATACTGGTAGTGTCAGCTACTTGGGAGGCTGAAGCAGAAAGATCACTTGATGCCAGGAATTTGAGGTCCAGTGAGCTATGACTGTGCCACTGCACTCCAGTCTGGGTTACAGAGCAAGACCTCATCTCTACAATAAGGTCAGATGAAGATTTTCAGAGATCTCACGTGCTGAGATGATCATGGTGCCTCTCCCTGACCTCCCACTCATCTATCGTCTAAATCTAAAATGAAAACATACTGAAACATGAGGTAAGTGTAGGAATATCCAACAAAGCTTTGACAGTTTTACATTTTATATGTGTATATATATATATATATATATTTTTTTTTTTTTTTTAAACAGTCTCATTTTGTCACCATCGGTAGAGTGCTGTAATGTTGTAGCTCCCAACAACCTCAAACTTTTGGGCTCACGTGATTCTCTTGCCTCAGCCTCCTGAGTAGTTGGGACTACAGGTGCCCGTCACAACACCTCGATATTTTTAGAGACGGGGTCTCACTCTAGCTTAGGCTGGTTTCAAACTTGCGAGCTCAGATGATCCGCCTGCCTCAGCCTCCCAGTGTGCTGGGATTACAGGTATGAGCCAACGCACCCCGCCTGATATTGTTATGTATTTTTAATATTAACATAAAAGTCTTATCCATGTCCTACCAAAATATTTCTGAGGTCATTACTTTCTTATGTCTTCCAAACAAGCTCTTAATTATACAATCTAAGCAGGATGGTAGCTATCAATTTACTTTTTTAAGTAAAAACATCTAGAAGCGTTTGAATGGTCTTAGCCAAATTACTTCATCTCCCCAGACCTTGGTTTCCTTATATAAGAAAGAACTAGTTTGGAAATAAGGTACCTTGCTAACATTCTCTATTATAAAGAATTACAGGGGAAAAAAGAAAGAATAGTATTATTTCCTTTGTACACACAAAGAAGTAAATTCAGAATTCTAATGCAAAATTTGTCATACTCTTTAAAAAGACCATAACATGTTGAAATGTCAAATGAAAAGTAATTTTTCCTTGAACTTACCTGGCACTTATACTACTTCCACCTTGGGTAAGCACTGTGACCCAGGTCAAGTCTCTCACCCACAGAGCTTCCCTAGTAGCAGAACTGACTCAAAACTTTGTTAAAAATCCACAGGACGTAAGTACCAATTATCAAGTAGCATTCATTATCTGTTTACCACTGAGATCCCCAACCATACTATAAACTTCTTAAAAGTAGAGACTGAGTGTTTCACTAATATCTGTCACATAATCCTAGAATGCTACAAATTGGTTGCTAATTTTTTTGTTACCGCTTGACTGGTGGCTGATGACATATGGAAGCCAGTATGAATTAGAGTCCAACTTCTTCATGTTTGGCTTGGTCATTCCCTCTCCATCAAACAACTGTTTTTAGCTGCCTAGAATGTCATCTGTTCATAATATTTACTTTGACCCAGCTTTGAATTATCAGGCTATGCTATTTGTTTAAATTCTAAAAAGTGATTCCTAATTATATAATGAATTATTAAAGAATACCCTGATCTACATATGAAAAGCATAATTTACCAACTTTTTAAAAAGTGGCACAAATTGATCCAGTAATTTTTATTATTGTTTGGTTAATATAATTGAGATTTTTCAATTTTCTTATAATAAGGTATTTATTTCTACATATTATTATTGTCCTCCTTTCCTCTTCTATTTGTTCTTTTATTTGAGGGATGGGATTGCACCATTTGCTAGTATTTAAATGGACACAATTCCCAAACCACTAATTTCTTTGGGAATATCTAGTAAGAGCGGCATCAGTTTATTATAGCTCCTAGTACAGAATTTTATTTAACGAACACATTTTTAAAATATATTTTTAATTATGTGGATACATAACAGTTCTATATATTTATGGGGTTACATGTGATATTGTGATATAAGAATACTATGTGTATTAATGAGCTCAGGATAATTTTATTGGCCATTCATTTTTTTATGATGTCATCTTATCATTCTCAATTATAAATGAACTAGCAAATAATAATTTCACAATATTCTTCTCTCCAGATTACCCATTTTCTGCTTGGTACATATCATGGATATAGGAGTAGTATTATTAATAATTCCCTACCAGTATTTATTTACCCAGAAAACATCTTACATTAGTAATAGAGACAAGGTATGCCAAATAATGACTTGATTTTGGTATCATGAAAAATTCAACCAGATAATAGATGATTTTTCATAGTATTTATTATTTGAGTTGCCATCTGAGTACTTCTTACCACTAGTGGAGGTAAGGAACATTTATTGGTTTATTATTTTTCAATAGAAATTATGAAGGACAATGGTCTGAACTCTACTTAGATAGTACAACTTTTAATTAAGGAAGATTGTTAAATCACTAGGTCAAGAATCTCATAATCAAAGCTGGGAGTTGAAAGGGGCATTAATAATTACCAAGACAAGGAATTGAACACTCAAACTTCCAAGTGAGCCTGATGGATGATGTAGAGTACCACACTGCAGATCACATGCCCATCAAAGGTGAACGGTAGCTATGCAGCATAGGTGATGGCCGCCATTGCATGACACATTCTGAGGCGCCATTTTTCAAGAGATCAAATGTTGATTTTAATGTGTAAACTTTCTATCATGTATTATTTGACTTGTGTTTGGTACAAGCCATTTTTGTTTCTTCTAAAATTATTAGTCCCTTGAAGTATGAACCAACATTTTATTCTACTTTTTCAAAAGTATTAGGTGAGAACCAAGCATTAAGAAAAACAAAAAAGTTTTAAGAATACAAACTTTTGGGGTTGAAAGAATATCCAGAATCTAAAGATAGAAGAATAAGGCCATAGTGGAAATCAGTTGAGTTGACAGTGATAAGATAATACAGTGTTTCTGAGCAAAACTTTTACCTGACCACATAGAACAACTGTTAAATCATAAGTTTCCCATAAGAAAGATTAAACATATATCAAAAGAAAAATTACTATTAAATTTAACTTTTAGACTCTCCATAACTGCTTCACAATTTATAGGAATAAAAGTAACATAAAACATCTAATCACAAATTTAAAGTCATCATTATTTAAGAAAAGAAAACTTTGAAGCCCTCTTTTTTAAAATATATTTCCACACTTGGTCACATGCTGGGAAAAATAAAATGAATTATCTGCAGGAGCATCTTTCTAATAAAATTAGAAAATGAATCATGTAAATGTTTAGCAGACACATTCTAAAAAGTAGGTGATCAAGGTAAAATTAATTTAATAATAAATTGTAATTAACCCAATTTTATTACCCAAAATACTATTCCTCATCATGTAATCAGTATAAAAATTTATGTACAAGACACTATACACATTTTTACTAAGTTTTGGAAATTTAATGTGTATTTTATATTTACAGCACATTGCAATGTGAACAAGTCATGTCTCAAATACTCAAAAGCTGCATGGGCTGCACAGATAGAGAAACAAACTATGCTTTTTTAATACATTTTAGATGAAATATGATACTGACAACATTATCTCCATTAATGATAATTGTCTTAAAAGGAAAGACTTAAGTTTCTGGGGAAATGGTGACAAGAATGACTTCCAATAGCAAAAATTGCGCTATTTTTAATTTGAAATGCTATTAAAGTCAATAATAAAATTATTTCTTCCAGTTTTTACACTCCCCTAAATTATAAATGAAGCATAAACTTACAAAATCGTTTATGTCACAGAGTTTTGTTATGAACTCTACTGTCTCCTGTTAATTACCGGTTGCATTATGGTGGACACAAGAGTCATCGTCTAGCCCTTCCTAGTTAATGTTGTGTTAACCCAGTTAGTGTTAACCCAGTGTTAACTCAATTGTGTTGTCCCAGATAGGGTTAATGTTGCTTCAGAAGGCTTTATTTACCACTTAAGTGGTCTTTTAGGAAGGCTGATGTAATAATAAAATCCCAAATATATTGTCATAGTCATAACAAAACCTTGTATGGGTACCTACATCTTAAAAGATCACACTTCCTTCTGGGAAATAGCAAATTTGTGCTATTTTGTTTACACAGGATACACAGGTAAATTGCCATTCTGTAAGTACAAAGTGAACAAGAATCCTACATTTAATAAATATTTGTTGCAATAAACAAATACTTGAACTGAATACTTTAATAGGATTGAAATAGCTTTTTCTCAGATCACCAGACTCAAGTGTATTCTCATACTAATGACGTGGGGAAAAGCAGTGCTCGGATAGCTTGTGTATTTCTCTGCCTCACTTTAGCTAATCCATTTGTAAACTGAAGTGCTAATCCTTGAACATACTAGTGTTACTGCAATAGGTATTTGTGTGTGCACACAGGTGATTGTTGAGGTGTGTGTTGTTTTTCTGTCTTCATCCTTGCCAGTTTTTTTTTAAGTACCAAAATTTAAAAAAAAGGGGGGGGGCATCTGGAAAAGAAGAGGTGGTATTGAGGAAATGGGGTGTGAGTTCTTGAGGTAACAATGAAGACTTCAGGCTCTTTTCATGACTGAAGATAGAAAGGTTGATTTCACTAAGAGCCACATAGGCCTTCAGAAGTGCTTATCAATGCTCTTCAGAGAGGAAGTGGCCATTTTTTTTTTGTTGCAAAACAAACAGTGCTTGTTTTTGTAGCCTTGACCTAAGATCTCTCCCACTGTATCTCTGTTTTTGAAACCTCCTCCCTGGGTCCAGTAGCAGGTGTGAGGGAATCCAAAACAAAATGTTTAAACTAAGGAAATCATGGAAGAGCTCTGCTGCCATTTGAGTTCTTGGGAAAGGCCCTGGTCGTGGTCAACAGCATGATTTTATGCAGTGATCGCTGCCAAACAGGCACACAGTTCCCAAGGTCACAGAGAGTCTAAAGAGGGAAATGTATTTCTGGTCTTTTAATTTCAAGTTTAATATTTTGCATTTGTTTTTGTAAGTTAAATCTGGTCAAAGAGAAGTGTCCATCTGGATAGAAGGAGACCCAAGCATTCGAAGTGTAAGTTTTACTGTGACTGGAATATTTGAAATCAGAGGAAAAATAATTGTCCTCACAAATCCAGAGGTGTTAAACTACCAAAATATGCCTGTGGGAGTGGGGAGAGATTTGCATTCAAGAGTCGATGCATTTTCAAAACCCTGAGGGTTGTTGGAAACAGCGTCTTCCTTAAGTTGTACAGTTTCATTTTAATATGGTCATTCTTATTCAGGTTATAGGGGTCATTTGGTTTGTGTGCTTGAGTAGAGTTTCAGGCAGTGTGTGTTGGTCCCCATGGGAATGGTCAGCATGAAGAAAAGAGGAAAGGCCTCGGCAACATACAACTATGTTTATAAATAACTTTATTTTTCAAATGACAATTCATTTGAGAGAGCCTAATAAATAGGCTCTCTCAAAAGAGAGCATACATATATTTGTCACTTCTTATGCATACATGTTATCATGTTATGCATAAGAAGTGACAAATATAATAAATACTCTTATTTTCTCAAATACAAAATAAATCATATTATCTCATTTGAGGAATGGATCACACCAATGCAAGCACCTTAAGGATGATGAGAGAATCTTTCTCTGTCCCCCTTCAGTCCCTGACCTGCACATGTCCACAACACACTTACAGATCATAACCACACACACAAAGCACATGCACTCACGTACCATGAGCACACACACATACAATTACACATACAGGCAAACACATTGGTTTCCAGGAGCATTTGAGGTGTTTCTTTTCAGGAAAACCAGCTTTTGCATTACCAAAATTTGGGGGTAATTTAGCCAATCTTTTAAAAAATGTTTTCCCACTTCAATATGAATTATAATCATAATCCTATGTGGTGAGTGTTATGAGAATTAAATAAAGCAAACATAACGATTACTTGGTAAAGTGCCTAGAATATGATAAAGAATCAGAAAATGCTAGAAATTTTTAATATATTTTAATCTTGAAACCGTGGATGTCTTTCCAACACTTGTATTTCACTTCTGAAACCAAGTTGGAGGAATAATAGCCTGAATACAGTTACAATTTGGCCTGGTAATTATTACATAGATTTTATTTTTGCATTGCATATTTCTTCATAGTAAACTCTTCAGAAAGCTTCCTTTTCCCCTCAGTTTACATGATAATCTGATCTTATTTCTGTCACCAGTTAGAGAAAACTTTGGTGGGCTGATGGGGGATTGTCTTTCGGAAAATATACAGTTATCCTATAAAAACAGAGATTTGTGTTCCAGACCACCCCAATAAAGTGAATATCACAACAAAGCAATTCACATGAAGTGTTTGCTTTCCCAGTGTATATAAAAGTTACATTTGTTTACACCATATTGCCATCTATTGAATTACAATAACATTGTGTCTAAAAACAATGTACCCATTTTAATTTAAAAATACTTTATTGCTAAAAAATGCCAATAATCATTTGAGTCTTTAGCAAGTGCTAATCTTTTCTACTGGTGGAGGGTCTTGCTTTGATAGCAATGGCTGCTTACTCATCATGGTGGTAGTTGCTGGTAGTTGGGGCAGCTGTCAAAATGTCTTAAAATAAGAAAACAATGAAGCTTGCTGTATTTATTGATTCTTCCTTTCTCAAAAGATTTATTTGTAGCATGTGATGTAGTTTGATAACATTTTACACACAGAGAACTTATTTGAAAAAAGTGGAGTCAGTGCTCTCAAACCTGGGCATTGCTTTGTCAACTAAGTTTATGTCATATCCTAAATCCTTTGTTGTCATTTCAATAATGTTCACAGCATCTTCACCAGGAGTACATTCCATCTCAAGAAACGACTTTCTTTGCTCACCTATAAAAAAGTAACTCTTTGTTCATTAAAATTTTATCATGAAATTAGAGCAATTCCATTCCACGTCCAGGATCCACTTCTAATTCAAGTTCTCTTGCTATTTCTATCACTTCTCAGTTACTTCCTCCACTGAATTCTTGAACATCTCAAAGTCATCCATGAAGGCTGAAATCAACTTGTTTTGAACTCTTGACAACATTAATGTTTTGACCTCCTTTCGTGAATCACAAATGTTCCTAATGGCATCTGGAATCATAAATCATTTCCAGAAGTTTTTGAATTTACTTTGCCCGTCAGAGGGAATTACTATCTGTTGCAGCTATAATCTTATGAAATGTATTTCTTAAATTCTAACCTTGAAAGTCAAAATTATTCCTTAGTCCATGGGCTGCAGAATGAATGTTATGTTAGCAGACATGAAAACCACATTAACCTCCTTAGACATCATCAGAGCTTTTGGGTGACCAGGTACATTATCAATGACCTGCAATCTTTTGAAAGGAATCTTTTTTTTTTTCCAAGAAGTAGATCCCAAAAGTGGATGGAAAATATTGGTAAACTATGCTGAAAACAGATATGCTGAGACACAGGCTTTGTTGTTGCATTTATAGAGCACAGGCAGAGTAGATTTAGGATTATTCGTAAGGATTGTAGGATTTTTAGAATGGCAAATGAACATTGGCCTTAACTTAAAGTCATTAACCGTGTTAGCCTTTAATAAGAGAGTCAGCCTATCCTTTGAAATTTTGAAGCCAAGTATTGAGTTTTTCTCTCCAGGTATGAAAGACTAACAGGGCATCTTCTTTTAATACAGTATAAAGCTGTTTTGTCCACATTAAAAACCTGTAGGTTAATGTAGTCACCTTCATCAGTGACTATAGCTAGATCTTTTCGGTAAGTTACTGCAGCTCCTGCATCAGTACTTGCTGCTTTTATGGTTGGGAGACAGCTTCTTTCCTTAATCCTCATAAACCAACTTCTGCTAGCCTCAGACTTTTTTCCTGAAGCTTCCTCACCTCTCTTGTTCTTTAAAAAATTGAAGAGAGTTAGATTCTTGCTCTGGATTAAATTGTGGCTTAATCACTAAAATTTTCTCTATATCAGCAATCAGCCTGTTTGTTTTGTTTTCCTATCATTCACGTGTTCCCTGAAGTAGCACTTTTAATTTTCTTCAAGAGCTTTTTGTTTGCATTCACCACGTGACTAACCTTTTGGCACAAGAGGCCTGGCTTTTCAACTTAACTCCACTTTCAACATGCCTTCCTCATGAGGCTTTATTATTTCTACCATTTTAGTTAAAGGGAGTGCTATACAAATCTTCCTTTTACTGAAACACTTAGAAGCCATTGATTCGCTTAATTTTAATATTGCTGCATCTTATGGAATAGGGAGGCTTGAGCAGAGGGTGAGAGAAGGAACAACAGCCAGCCAGTGAAGCAGAAAGAGCACACACGCCTATCGGTCAAGTTCAGCATCTTATACAGATGTAGTTAGTGGTGCCCCAAACAATTACAATACGAATATCAAAGATCATTGGTCACCAATTCCTATAACATATATAATAATAATGAAAAAGTTTGAAATATCGCAAGAATTACCAAAATGTGACACAGAGACCTGAAGTGAGCACTTGCTTTGGAAAAAATTGTGCTGATGAACTTGCTTGTTGCCACATCCCTTCAACTCATTAAAATTGCAATGTCTGTGAAATGAAATAAAACAAAGTACAATAAAATGAGTTATACCTTTATAAGAAGTGATTAGAAAAGATTATATGTGTGTATGCATGTATGCATAAGAAGTGACAAATATATAAATTATACTTATATAAGTAAATAAATAAGAAATAATTATAGGGCAAAATTATTTATCTGCATGGGTATATTAGGGTCTGTACAGATGTTCAGAGACCCATAGATAAAAAATATCAATATGCTATCAAGTATGTTAAGCCTATGCCAAAAAAAAAAAAAGGACGAAAACAAAGGAGGTGTTTAGGCAGCTATGCTAGAAGTAATAATTTTCCAAGCACACAAAAATTTATTTTTAGAGTTGTTTTTATTTTAAGTCATACTCCTTTATAATATTGTCAAACACTAAGTTGGTACTGAATAGACCAACTGGCTTAAAGTGCTCTCAGCTTTGTAATTTTCACTTCTAAGACTTTGGCTTTTCAACATATGATTTTCTTCAGGCTGATTCAACTAGGCTGCATGTCAGCTTCAGTAAAAAGTGATTATCTACACTGCAGGCAACTTAATAAAGAGCCAGTGAAAGACTGTGGTTAGCCATGTGGGGGTTTGTCCAATAGTGAGTAAGAGAGCCCACGATTAGCAAAATGCACCTTATTATATGTAGTCTATTCCTTATAAAGAAAAAAGTCCCTATTCTGTATTTTTATGGATTATAATGGCTAGAATTTGGAGGAAAGAAATATTGATCATTTTTAAAATTTATGAATCAGGTTTTTTTATTCTTTGATTTTAGTTGGTGTGGAGAACAAACATGGGAATAAAATTTCAGTGTTGATTTGCTGTATTAGTCACTGAGGAACATACTCTTTGATACTGCTATGGTTTGATTGAATGTGTCCTCCAAAAAAGCATATGGTGAAAACTTAATCTGACATGCAACAATGTTGGGAGGTGGTACTAATAGGAGGTGTTTAAGTCATGAGATATCCACCCTCATAAATGGATTAACGTCATTTATAAAAGGCTTGAGCTCAGAATGGGAGGGGATTTTTGCAAGTTATATTTCCAGCAAAGGTCTAATAACCAGAATCCACAGAGAACTCAAACTTATTACTAAGAAAAAAACAAGTGATCCCAGTTTCATTGTGGGCAAGAGACATGAACAGAAGCTTCTCTGGAAAGGATGGGTGCATGGTCTACAAACACATGAAAAAATGTTCATCATCTTTAATCATCAGAGAAATGCAAACCAAAACTACTCTGAGATACCATCTCACTCCAGTAAGAGTAGCCCACATCACAAAATCCCAAAACTACAAATGTTGGCATGAATGTGGAGAAAAGGGAACCATTCTGCACTGCTGGTGGGAATGCAAGCTAGTACGTTCCTTTTGGAAGGACGTTTAGGGGACACTCAGGGATCTAAATGTAGACCTGCCATTTGATCCTGCAATTCCTCTTCTAGGTGTATATCCAAAGGACCAAAAATCACTTGACAATAAAGATATTTGCACCATATTGGTCATTACAGCTCAATTCATAACTGCCAAGTCATGGAAGAAGCTCAAGTGCCCATCAAGCCATGAATGGATTAATAAATTGTGGTATAGGTATACCATGGAATAATATGCAGCATAAAAAAATAAATGGAGACTTTGCATCTTTTATGTTTACATGGATGGAGCTGGAAAATATTCTTCTTAGTAAAGTATCTCAGGATTGGGAAAAAAATATCCAATGTACTCAGCACCAGCACTACTGTGAAACCAATTTATAATCACTCACACTTGCATATGAAAAATGAAACACAACTATAGCCTAGGATAAAGGAGGGAAGAGGAGGGAAAGGGGAAGGGAGGGTGGTGGGTTGATAGAGGGAGGATTAATTGGGGGATCACACCTATGGAGAATAATGCAAGTACAAGTTGGATCTATCAGATTTAGAACACAAATGTCTTAACACTGTAATTAAGTAAATGAGGTGAAAGCTATGTTGATTAGTAGCATGTAAGTGCTCCAATTTGTACAAATAATCAACACATCGAATCCCATAATGGCATAAATGTATATATGATCTATGTACAAATGACTTAATTAAAAAAAAAAAGGCTTGCCCCTGTGAGTACTTCAATCTCCTGCACTCTCTCACAGTCTTTCCCCTTTAGCCATAGGATAACACAGAAAGAAGGCCCTCATCAGATGCACCCCATCAATCTTGGACTTTCCAGCCCCCAGAACTGTAAGGTAAATAGACCTCTAGTCTTTATACATTGCCCGATCTATGCTATTTCGTTACAACAGCCCAAAATAGACTAAAACAAAAATTGGTACTGAGAGTTGGGGGTTTTGCTGCACCAAAAATGTGGGAGTAGCTTTAGAACTAAGTAATGGGCCATAACTGAATGTATTTGGAGCATCAGGCTAGAACAGCCTAGATTGCTATGAATGGGGTATTAAGAGAAATTCCAATAAGGGCTGAGAAGTAGAGGGGAGAAGTAGAGAGAGCCTAACTATTGGCAGGGATCACTTATCTAGTTATGACCAGAATATTGGTCTAAATAAAAACCATTCTAATGAGGTCTCAGATGGAAATGAGAACCAAAGTACTGCCAAATGAATACAGACTATCTTTGTTATATATTTGCAAAGAACCTGGCTGAATTCTAGGACTTTGTGGATGGAGAATTTAAGAGAGATGCACCAGGACATTTGGCAGAAGAAATACCTAAGAAGCAAAGTACTCAAGATGTTGCATGTCTTCTTTTGTCCACTACAGTAAAATGAGATAAAACAGAAACAGTGTAAGGACAAAATTAAGGAAGCAGGACAGAAAGATTTGGAAAAGTCTTGGCCTGGCCGTGAAAAGAATAACAAAGTGTTTGGGGAGAGAGTACTAAAGGTAAGCCCATCAATCATTTGTTAAAGAGATTAAATAGAGAGAAGGAAGCCGTTATGACAGTGATCCCAAAGGCACTGGGAGGTTTGGGGGGCTGCCCATCCTATCTTAGATCCAGACATCTAGGAGGAAAGAATGATTTCAAGGGACAAGCCCAGAGCACCCTCTCTAGGCTTACTGCCCTGTGCTACCTCAAGTCCTGCTCTTCACATTCTAGTACAGGGCTCTTCAGCCACCCCAGCTTTGACTTGTATGAGCTCAGATGTAGCTTGGGCCACCACTCTGGAGGGAGCAAGCAATGAGCTTTTGCAGCATCTATAGACTCTGCAAATGTGCAGAATTCGCCTGGTCTGGGACCATTTGAACAATGTCCCAGACAGACTGGGGACCCAGATGTATCACAGGAACAGAACTTCTGTGGAGAGGTTTCACTATGCTTGGGAGTGGGGTCACCCCTGAGAACTCCAAACTATAGAGCCACAAGCATATGAGCTGCGAGGTTGAGACGCTAAACAGTGAGAGTGTCCAGATGGACTGGACCCAGCAAAGGCACAGAGCAGAGCTTGCAAGTCCTTGGGGACCCAACTCTTGCCCCATGTATGTTTCCATTGCATGCTTTTTGTGTGTGAGCTGAGCACCAGCAACCACCAGTAGTTCCTCCAATGATTCATGTTTTCTCTCTCCATACCCCTAAGACTTTCCCCCACAACAGTGCTGGAGGGCTTCTGTAGCATGGCGTCACAAATTGGGTGGCTCAAGCCACAGAAATGTGTTATCTTGTAGTTTTAGAAGCTAGGAGTCTGGGGTCAGGGTGTCAGCAGGGTTGGTCCTTCTGAGGACTGTGAGGAGAGGAATCTGTTCCAGGCCTCTCTCGTAGCTTCTGGTGGTTTTCCAGCTGTTGCTGTGCTCCTTGGCTTGCAGATGCATTAGTCTGATCTTTACTTTGATGTCCACGTGGTGTTCTTTTCGCCTTGTGTGCCATGTTCTCCCCAAATGTGCCATTTCTATAAGAACATCAGTCATGCTTGATCAGCATGATGACCTCATTTTAGCTTAATAAGGAATCTGTCTCCAAATGAGATCATATTTTGAGATACTGGGGTCAGATTTCAACAAATGTATTTGGCAGGGCACTGTTCAACCCGTAACAACCTTTCCATTCATGGGTTACTCAGGCCCCACTGCTGCCCCAGAACCCCTACCCTGTTTGGGAATTGTTATTGGCCTATCAAAAATCTGTTGGGACACCTCCTCCTCTGAAAACCTTCATCAACTCCATCACTCTTCCTCTCTTCCCTCCCTCTCCCCAGGGTGGGATCTGTGCCTGATATGTACTTGCATTTATTTCATGAATTGATAATGTCTAATTTAATACCTACACATGTAATTAATAAACATTCATCTTTTGCATCAGAAAGTTCTACGAGGCCAGGATTTTCTTTATATTTATCATCTTAGCACCTAGCTTAGTGCCTACTACATCATAAGAGTTTCAAACATTTGGAAAAAAAAATTTAAGTTTGTTAAATTAAATGGAAAAAAGGCCAAAATCAAACACTGCTTTGAAATTTTACGTAAACATTATAAAGAGAAACAGGAATGAATGTGATGGATGAATCTCATCAGAAAAAAATACTTTTTGATTTCTTCTTAGGTACTTTAACCATGATAACTATGTCAAGTATAATGTAATTTTTAAAAGGAACAAAAGATGTTCTGAACTATGTGTTGCCTGTACCAAGAATTTTTACATGATCAGCTTACTTTCTTATCCGTAGTCTCTAAGGGACATTTGAAAGTTTTGGGAAAATCATTGACTGCAGTTGTTTAAACAATTGGGTAATACTTTGCAAGACCTGGACATGCATTTAGTAGTGTAGAGAGAGTAAAAATTCCATCAATTGAAGGGAGCTTCTTCATGTGAATAAGCAGGCTCTTTGACACATAGCTACTCTCCCCACTTCCCACTTCGGAATTCTCTGAACAATCAGGGAATGGAAAAGAGCTCCCCTCCCCTTCCTCTGAAGCACGCACAGCACAGTGCAGACCTTCAGAATATTTGTGTCCAGAGGAAATAATAACTACTTGGGGCCTTGAGGAAACAGGAATTAGGCAAGGAACCTTCCACCTCCCTAAAAAATAACACCCCTAACAGAACTGAATCTGAAAAATCATCCTTCTCTGTAGAGAATGATCACAGCTTTAAGCATCTTTAAAATCATAATAACAGAAAAAGCCTAGAAGGCAAAAATTTAGTTATTTGCAAGTTTCGCACACATACTGGATACTTGGTGATTGTGTTTTTAAACGTGTACAATTCAATGATTATCACATTTCATACTAGTTTGTGGTCTACTAATTTGTAGACATATTTAAATTCTTTGAATATCACGTCAAGAAAAGTGATCAATTTGAAGCTTCTCATGATACCTTTGTTAATGTTATTTACATAGCGCTTTTACTGTTTAATGTTCTCAAAAAAAAAATGCTCTAGACCAAAAAGAAATTTTTGCTATAATAATATATACGAATGGAAAGAGGCAAGATATAACTTAAATGTATATTATATATATGCATATATATATATATAAATTAGAAAAAATAATATGGTATTTCAGACAATAAGACATAATTCCAGGCAAGGGTAGAAAGGAATCCTAGGTTGAATGATTTATTTAAATGATGTCTCTTAAGAAAAAAAAAGAATGACAAACATTTTTATATTTTGTAAGCAGTGAGCATTTTTATATTTTGATTCCTATAGTGTACATAAATAACTGATTATCATTTTACATGCATTGTTCAACACTACATTATGAATTATTTCAATTATTTGTAGGCAGAAGAAAAATACATAATTCAAACATTTTCATCAAAGATGACATTGGGCCCTCTTTTCTAAGTAAATATTATATATTGTTCATTTCCATCATAAGCTTCTCAACTTGCTAGAATTTCCCTGGGATATACTTCCCTTACATTGTAGCTTGTTCAAACTTGTTGTTGACAGAACATTGAATCATGATGACCTTTGTGGCTTAAAAAAGGTTTCACTTGTCATGTATGACCTTGCTTTTGTACAAAAGCTCAGTTACAGTCAAGAAGTAGGGAAGGCAGGAGGGATTCAGTCGGTTCCCGCTGAATGGATACAAGGCCTGGATATATAGCCTAGTCCCAGGGTGTGGGACATAACTACAACTCGGACTTTAACTTTACATGTGTAAATTAGATAACCTAATGGTTTGTACCCTCATATTAATCTGAGATAAAAAATATACATATTAGTTAAATTACATGCCTTCTCTGGTTTAACCCCTTGCTTTAATCTTGCACTAATAGGTGTACCTTTACAGACATAGAGGTCCACAAAGTGTACACACACACACCTATATATATATACAGAGAGAGAGAATATGAATGTGTACATACTACTATATGCCTGGTGAAAGCAGCATAAGGTTAGCAAGAATTCTGGGCTGGGAGTCAGAAGCCCAAAGTTGATTCTTTGCACTTGCCACATGGCTCAGAGCCCTAGGAAAGTCACAGCACAGGTCTCTGACATCCTCCACTTTTCTAACTTTCAAACAAACAGTTTGAGCTACATGAGCTCTAAGAGCTCTCCCATCTCTTCCATTTTAAAGTACAGACTTAGTGTAACCTATTTCTATTTGGAGAGAATCTTGTTTACGCAAAATGTTGTGAAAGTCTAAGGATTAGTTTTTTTTTTATTATTATTATTATTATTTTTTTATTGTTGGGGATTCATTGAGGGTACAAGAAACCATGTTACACTGGTTGCATTTGTTAGGAAAAGACCCTCTTACAATCGTGTTTTGCCCCCAAAAGGATTAGTTTTAAGACGCTCACAAACACAAGAAACGAAGCCTTGTAGACTGACTGACTGGGTTTTGATAAAGTAAAGCAAAGGGCAGATACAACTACAGCATCATGATCATTTAGATTATTATAACTCTTCTGTTAGAGATAACCTCAAAATTGACAGTGAAGTAACTCACTTATTGTGAAAAATGTTTCCAAGTAGTGTTCTTATGTAGCTGTTTGCTTTGTTTCATTTTATTTTATGAGGAAATTAAAGAGAAAATAAAATTAGAAATGGATTGGGAATAAAATGAAGCAAAGATGTTTAAAAATAATGGCCATGGAAATGTGAATTCCAGAACAAAGATGAACTGAATACATTTGGAAGAAATAACGTGAAAGTCTTCCTGTGAGCTACATTCTACGGTAAGCAATCATGTGAGACTATACTAGCAATAAAATACAGAAGGTTATTATGTTTCTTCCTCCAATTTAGTTAGAAGAAGATGCATACACTTTATAATAATAATGAACTTTCTTCTTCATAATCTGAGACATCAGCATAGTAAAAAGACCATGCATGCAAAGAATCGATCTTTGCCATAAGCGACAACAAAAAGAAGCCAAGAGCATTAACTTTTATCTCTCACTGCCGCAAAAATGCAGGAATTGCAAAAAACAATCCAATGAAATGCCTGTTAATAGACATTTTGTTTTATGCTGCATAAAAGAATTCCTCTCCTCTAGGAAAAAGCCAGTTTGAAATTAAACACTGCTAGCATTAAAAAAAAAAAATCCTTTACTAGTTTCCCATTCCTTTTTGACTACGTGCTGCAAGCGGTTAACCTTGCCCCACCATCTTAGCAATTTACTCTTAGTTGTAAAGTGGATTGCTGACAGCTGTGAGGGAGCTTCTTCCTGGGATATGATTTTCATACCTAGCCAGGGACCAGTTCTTTTCCCGAAGAGGACAAGAACAGCTCACATCTGATAGACAGGAGACGAGTTGGCATCTGTGAATGCAATGAGTGAAACCATTTCTCTAGAAAGCCCAGGAAATAGTAGCAAATGTGTCTGAAATAAACATGAGAAAAGAAAATCTAAGGTTTGTGTGGTATTTAGAAATAAAGCTTTGTTTGCATTGGCAGCACCCTTGGTCTTGCAAAGAAACAGTTTTAATTGTTTGTATCATGTGCACATTGGTTGAAAATTTGTCCCAACAGCTAAATTTAACTGTTGAAACAAATGTATATCTTAAAGAGCAGAAATTGTTGCTGTTGATGACTGTGTGATCATTGCTTCTTTGGATATCAAAGAACAATAACCAGGACCATGCTTTGAGGTAGCACACTTTCTGAATAGGATATCCAGGGACAAAGAAGAGCTGGTCGCTGTTTGTTCTCAGTGGCTTCTTTGACTATCAATGGACTTCAGAATAGTCTGCAATGTCAAATTCTAGATCGTCTCAAACATCAGAAAGTTCTAAATGGCAGTTAAAGAGGTTTAGATATCTTTCACATGAAAGACAACATTGAGTTGCATGAGGTCAATTATCGAAATAATAGAGAATTGTAATACTTATTAATTAATATATATTTCTGAAAGAATACATTAAGAGTGAGCAATCTAATCAGATTTCTTGGATTTGAATCTCAGTATAACTCAATTGACCTTAAGCAAATGCTTGACCTCTGCAGTCACTAGCTTTCTTATCTAATAAAGTAGTCAAATAATGCCTCCTTTATAAGTTTACTTTGGAATACTGAATGAGACTCCACATGTAAGTAGCGTGGCACACTGTGTATGTAACACATATCATACTTGGTAAACCTGATTACTATTAAATTATAAACATTGTCAGGGATTATAAGAAAAGATGAATGTTGTTAATTTCTTAAGGATTTCTGTTGACCAGTGCAACATAAAATTACATCCTAATCACTCCTCACAAACATGACTGCCCAGCCATTACTACTACTTTGGAGAGAAAGTTCATCCATCACAGATATTCATGAGAAAGCTTGGTATGTTACACATATCCTATGGAATTGCTAAAGGAAAGGTATTTTAAATTTTGCTAATATAGACTCAAGCACGTGTCCAAAAACAGGGGGGGGGTAGAAGAATGAGGCTTTTAAAACAAAAGTATGTGGAGAAAAAGAGACTAGATGAAAATGGAAGATGTTTCTCAAAGTAATTTGAAGATCCTATAAAATCTTAATTTTGCTAACCATTTAAAACCATATTTGGCTGTGGTACATTTGAAATCAGAGTAAGTCCACATTTTAAAATGTATTTCAGATTATTTTATAAGGCTGATCTGTAATGCACAATTTTTAATTTCATGTGGAAGATTATAATAGTCTCCTATTGTCTACCAGCTCTGAACGTAATATTAATCATATATGAGTTCTTTTTTTATCATATGATTGAAAAATTTAAACCAATGAGTGTAACTTATTTTAAATTTACATTTAATTTTTTAACTTAATTTTTGATAACACTTAAAGTCCTCTAAATTTTGTACATCACTTTAATATGAATTCAAAAATTCCTAAACTTAGTTCTTCCTTATAGTTTAAGAAAGTTTGCTACCTTTGGCAATTTTTTTTTTCTGTAACATATGCATCTGTTCATTTAATTTAATCATAACCTTTTAATTCTTTATAGGTTTCCCTAATTATATGATCTCATCAGAGTATTTTCAATTTCTCTCTTAAAACCGCTTGCAAGTTTTCTCACAGAAAGTATTGACCAAATACTGTTTTAAAATAAGAGTTTTTAATAAGTTGTCAAATTATTAACACCATATACTCCTTTGATTGACTTGGAAAGATACATGTTTTTAAAATTGTCCAGTGTTGACCTGGTGTGGTGGCTCAGAACTATAAACCTATAATAGCACGTTGGGAAGCCAAAGTAGAATGTTGCTTGCAGTCGGGAGTTCAAGGCCAGCCTGAGCAAAAGTGAGAACCCTGTCTCTACTGAAAAAAAAACAAAGAAAGAAAAATTCACTGACATAGTGGTGTGCGCCTGTCATCTCAGCTACTTGGAAAGCTGAGACAGGAGAATCACTTGAGCCCAGGAGTTTGAGGTTTTCAGTGAGCTAAAAGATTACTATAGCACTCTAGCCCAGTTAACAGAGGGAGACCTTGTCTCAAAAAGAAAAAAAAAGAAAGAAAAGAAAAAATGAAAATTCCCACTCTCAGTGGTTTTCATTAACCCAATGGCAAAGGGAGGCAAAGTGAGACCTGGAGTCTTGTTTGCTTCCGAGAGAAGAAATAGTTACTTAAGGATGAAGCAACACAACTAAGATAACTTCAAGAAAAGGAAGCTATAAATTTCCGGACCAGCAGTCCATGTCCTGCTTTATGTTTTTTAATACTTTCATTTTTATTGGTAATTCTCTTAAAAGAAATTGAGACTTCATTTATGAAAGTACTTTGTGTTTTCATAGCAAATGTTATTGAGTGTTTAGAGACGACATCAGACTTTCTGAGTACCCTGAGTGACCGGAATTGAAAAGATTGATCTAGTTCCCTTTACAATTACCTAAGACTTTGTGAAAACTATGGAGAGTCGATCAAAAACCCAATGCCAGACACGATGAAAATTTTCAGTAACAGACAAAACTGTAGCTTAGTTACTGTAAAATAACATAATACTCTTATCTACTATAAAAAAAAAATAGGAAAGAATCCTATACCTAACTGGTATACCAGGCCTGTCCAGAAAGTGTCCAGCCATGGTGAATCTGTTCAGTGAGAGCTGTTCGTGCAACGTGGATGTAACCGGCAGCCGAGGAGTGTGTGAACAATGACTTCACTGTCCTCACCCTGCTGTGGGCAGGGGACACTGGACACTTGCACCGTTTGTCCATCACATTCAAAATGACGAGGCAAGCAGAGCAACAAACCTGCCTCAAATTTGCGTGAAGCTGCTGTTCCAGCTTCTGCGGACCCCCCTGGGCTGCCCCAGAGGCTTGGCAGGAGGCCCAACGGGGCGGTGCAGACCTAAGCGCGGCGCAAACGCCTCCAGGATGGCGGAGAATCTGTCAGAAGCGATCCACGCGTGGAGGCCTGCGACAAGCAGGACACCTGAGAGGTCCACCAGCCGCCATCAGCAAAGGTCAGTGAGTGACAGCGGCGTCGCTGGAAACCACCCCGGGACCGCAGAAGTTCCAGCCTAACGGGATCTCTGCATGGAACGTGTCGTCGCCAACTGCATCCCGCGGCGACCAGAGCGGAGCATCGTGCTGCATGTGCCGACGACTCCCTTCAAACTGCCGCCGTGAGGCGATGTCCTCAGCAAGGACAACTGGAGATCCTCGGTGGGCCTGCAGCTCTGACCTGGAGACGAGGGCCCAGCCATGCCTGGGGTAGTGGCCTGGTTCCCCAGGGTGAAGACGGTACAGCGAAGTTGCAGCAAGACCCAAACCACGTTGACTGTGATTTTTGACTGGGAAGGTGTCACCCGTCAGGAACAAGCTCTCCAGGCCGAACGCTGAACCCCGAGCCCTGCCTCAATATTCCTCATGGTTTGAGAGATGCAAGGTGACGAAAACGGCCACAGTTACCGGCACCTGCTGACAGGCTCAGGACGCGGCGCCCACACACGCTTCAGGCCTTGCGCAGTTTGGGGGTGAAAGGTTGAATCACCAAGGTGACTCAGCACCGCCCCCACCGACAGCCCAGATTTGACACCCTAAAACTTCTGGCTGTTCCCAAAACTAAAATTACCTTTGAGAAGGGAAAAATGAGATTCAGAAGATACGACGGGGCAGCTGATGGCTGTTCCAACAACGGATTTTGCGGAGTGTTTTCTACAGTGGAAGAGATGCTGGGAGAAGTCTGAGTTGCTGGGATGCCTACTTGGAAGGGGAATAAAATGTCTATATGTATCGTTTCTCGTATCCTGTAACTTCTTCAGTAAACATCTCTAATCTTAACTTTACGTGGCTGGATACTTTCTGGACAGACTTGGAAACTAAAGTAAAATCTTTACCTCACTCCTTCCCCCAGCGACAGACTGACTGCACCCCTTCTTGGAGCCCTGAAACTGACTTGCTAGCCATTAAAAATGAGCTAAGACGTACCTTATCGTGCCCACCCCCCCTTCTAAGAGAATGTTCTTTGAGACTCCTTAACAGGCCTAAGGCTTTACAAGACTTACCTACAGGTCTTCAATAAACACAACAAATCACTTTAGTCTGCTTGGCAATTTGGGTCTGATTAACAGACCGTTTACCTTAAGCATTCCTTTTCACCAACTCCTGGTCTTTTACACAGCCTAACTCTTTCAGCCAATTGTCAGAGAAAGAATCTTTTTTTTTTTTTCAATAATTTTATTGAATCATAATTATGTACATTGGTGCAGTCACAGGGCACGATTCATATACATTCAGAAATATTTTGATCATACTGTTACAGATATCCTTCATGGCATTTCCTTGATCACTATATAAAGACATTAATACTCTA
>CAUYON010082239.1:0-29646 GCA_963573935.1 Arctocebus calabarensis
TCAAGGAAATGCCATGAAGGATATCTGTAACAGTATGATCAAAATATTTCTGAATGTATATGAATCGTGCCCTGTGATTGCACCAATGTACATAATTATGATTCAATAAAATTATTAAAAATAAATAAATAAATAAATAAATGATTATGTGATAGTAAAGCAAAACAAAAAAGAAAAGGTTGTATTTTGTCAAATGCTTTTTCTCATCTATTGAGACGATCATATGGTCTTTGTTTTTGATTCCATTTATATGGTGAATTGCATTTATGGATTTGCCTATATTAAACCAATCTTTAATTCTTGGGATAAAGCTACTTGATCATAAAGTATAATTGTTTTAATGGGTAACAATAATCTATTTGCTAATATTTTATTATTTTTGCATCAATATTCAGCAGTGAAATTTATCTGACGTTCTCCTTTTTAACTAGGTCCTTGCATGGTGATGTTTACTTCTTAGAATGTCTTGGGGTAGGTTTCTCCCTTCTCAATGTTTTGGAATAGGTTTTGTAGTATAGATAAAAACTTTTCCTTGAATGTTTCATAGAATTCTGGTGTGAAGCCATCTGGTATAGGCATTCGGTAGGGGGGAACTTTCTTTTTTTCTTTGATGTCAATGCTTGATACTTCTTTGTTCAAGAGATCTATTTATTCCTGGTTAAGTTTAGAGAAATGGTATGATTCCAAGTATTGGTCATTTCCTCCACATTGTCAAATTTCTGAGCATATTGCATTTTGTAGTCATCAGAAATAATCTCTTATATCTCTGCAGTATCTGTTGTTTTATCACCTTTTTTGTTTCTGACTGAAATTATTAGAGATCTTACTTTTCTGTTTCAACGTAATGTGGCCAGTGGTTTATGGATTATTTTATCTTTTCTGAGAACCAATTTTTTGTTTTGTTAATTTTTTGAATGATTCTTTTGTTTTCATTTTCATTTATTTCTGATTTAATTTTCTTTATTTCTTTTCTTCTACTACGTTTGAGGTTGGATTGCTCCTTTCCCCCCCCCTTTTCTTGACATGCTTCATTTGGTTGTTGATGTGCTCTCTTTCTGCTCTTTTTTTTTCTTTCTTTTTCTTTTTTCTTTTCTTTTCTTTTTTTTTTTTTGATGTAGGCAACTAATGTGATAAATTTTCCACTTAACACTGATTTTGCATATAAAAATCATAAAAACATAAAAATAAAAAAAAGACTGATTTTGCAGTATCCAAAAGATTTTGGTGGCTCATGGATTTATTATTATTAGAGTCATGTAATTTAATAATTTCCTCCTTTGTCTCCTCTTTGTCCCATCTCTCATTGAGCATAAGGTTCTTTAGTTTCCATGTCTTTGGCCAAGGAATCTCTTAGTGCGCTGGCCACATACATTGGGTCTGGAAGGTTCAAAACCGGCCAGGGCCTCCTAAACAATGGCAACTGCAACAAAAAAAATAGCCAGGCTATATATATATATATATATATATATATATAAATTATAATTAGGTTATAGTTCAAGTCTCAACACTGGCATTTGTAGTCCCAGCTTCTTGGGAAGCTGAGGCAAGAGAATTGCTAAAACCCAAGAGTTTGATGTTGCTATGAGCTGTGACACCACAGCACTCTACCGAAGGAAACATACTGAGACTCTGTCTCAAAAAAACCAGAAGACTACATTGTTTGATATTAATAGTTATATATCAGTGCATGTCTGATACATATTTTTATCCTTTAATTTTGATCTTTCCACATTTTAAGTTTCATATGTATTATTTATATACAATTTATAGGAATAGTATAAAGAAGTTTTCTAGTCACCCTTAGAATACCATTCTTCAAAATTCAATTTTATTTAGAGGTTTCAGGCTTAATTTCTCAGAGTTAAGGCTTAATTTTCTTTCCATGAATGATACAAACACCCAAGACTTCAATTATAGAGCTTTTAAGATTGAATACTCAGGATAATGTTCTCTCTTTATTCCACTACAGTAAGTTTATGAAGTTGCCTTCTTCTTTTAATCTTTCTCTTCGCTTTTACCATCTGATGGTTTATATTTGCTCCTCTTGGCCTTAGCTACATATTTCAGTGGATATTTTTATTCATTTTGCTCTATCTAAATATCTAGGTATTTGTTCCTGAGATTTCATTATCTGTGTGTGCTATGCTAGAACCACAAGCCAAAAATGAAGCTTTAAAGACAAATGTTTTATGGCCAATAAAGACATTTAAAAGAGTTCAACTTTATGAGTCATCAGGGAAATGCAAGTCAACACTGCAATGAAATACCACTACATGCCACCAGAAAAGTTTAAAATGAATAAGACAAAAAATACCAAATGCTAACAAGGATGTGAATAACTGATAAACTGATATAAAAATACCCCTTGACTTATTATAGTTATATCCTGATGAATCCATAGTGAGTTGAAAATAGTGGAAATAAAAAATGAATTTGACACATCTACCCTACTGAACATCACAGCTTACCCTAATATACTTTAAACATGATCTGAATACTTACATTAGCCTATAGTTGGGCAAAATAATTTAACACAAAGCAAATTTTATAATAAAGTATTAAATATATCATGTAATGTATTGAATACTGTACTGAAAATGAAAAACAGAATGCTTGTATGGCTCCTCAAAGCATGATTCCCACTGAATACATATAACTTTTACACCATTATAAGTGGAAAAATAATAAGTCAAATCATTATAAATCAGGGACAATCAATCTATACTACTGTTGGTAAGAAACTGTGTTCATATAGTCAAGCACATTGGGAAACTTTTTGAAAATATCTCCTAAGGTTTATAAAAGCATACACTATGATTGAAGAATTCTATTCCAAGATATATATCCAACAGAAATGCTCACCAAAAAGCATGTACCAATATTTATTTATCCATTGCATTGTTAGTGGAAATCTGTGCAAGTTCTAGTTTCAGGATATTATGAATTATCTGCTATTGACAAACTCTGGGTATCTTGAGAGTCATTTAATCTGAAACTCTGATTTTAAAGTTGTAGCCATCCAAGCCCATAGAAGTTAAATGATTTACCTGAGTCAGTTAGTGACAGTTTTGAAAATAAGCCAGACTTTTTGATTTCTTATTCATTGTTCTTTAAAATGGAATATATCTTTATTTGAGCATTATTGAGATACAGTTGAATAGTAAAAATTGTAAATATTTAAGCTATAAGATATAATGATTTTCTATGTGAATACATTGCAAAATGATTACCATAATCAAGTTAACACATCCTATATAGCAATCTTTGGGTACCATTTTGTGTATGCATGTTATGAAAACACTTCAGATCTACTATGTCAGCAAATTTCAAGTACAGGTTGACTATCTCCAATCCCCAACCCTCAAATCTGAAATGATGCAAAATCTGAAACTTTTTAGACCTGAACCTCATACCATCAGTGGAAAATTTTACCCCTGACCACCTGTGACAAGTCACTGAAAAAATCCAGTCAAAACTGTGTTTTTTCAAAAAATTTCTTCAAATATTAGATTATGTGTACATATTTAGACTTGGGTCCCACCACAAGGTAACTCCTTATGTATATGTACATATTCCAAAATAAAAATAAAAACTCAAAATCCAGAACACTTCTGGTCCCAAGTCTCTCAGAGGATTCTCAACCTGCATGCAATATAGTATTATTAACTACAGTCATTATGTTGATATTAAATCTCCAGAATTTATTAATCTTACACCAAAATTTTGTACCCTCTGACCAACATCTCTACACTTCAAAGATACATCTTTTAATATTATGGAAACCTCATAATCTGTATAGACATATTATGAATGTGAAATACAGAACAAGTATATGTTTATGCCTTTATGAATTAATAAAATAAGGAGAAAGCCTTAAGTTCTTAGAGTTGTTCATATTTAATAATTTTCACTACCAAATGTCAACCAATTTTTTTCTATTATTGGGGTTGAAGAGAGTCCCTGAACATAAGTTTCACCTTTGTGCCCCAATTCTAGACACAATTAGAAGATGGGAAATAAGTAAATGATAGGAAACTCAAAAGATAGCTCTTATTACATATTACACTTACTTTGGAGAATGTGGCTTAGGTACATTTGCCTTTGCTACAGCAATATACCTTTTTACATTTAGGGCATGCAGTAGTGGAGTATAAAGTTAACTGCAAGTAGACTTGCTTCCCAGGGAAGAAAATAACAGGGTGTGGCCAAGGAATTATCTAACCAGAAAGAATATAGGTCCTTTAAGGGCTCATAATTTGTACTGCCAATTCTAAAATATACTGCTTCTTATTAAGAATGTTGATTCATCATACCATAGCTGATACTTTGTTATATGAGAGAAGGTTCAATAACAGAGAAAAATCATTTTGGTTTTAAGGTTCTTCAGGATACCAATAGGTTATACTAGTTTATCAGAGTCCATGACCTGTGACTCTCAACAATGGGGAGAAATCAATGGGGATATATCTCCCACAGAGCTTAGTTTTAAAACTGTGCATTGACTATATCTTTTTTTTCCCTATTACTATTTTATTAAACATGCTAGTGTCTGTGTTTTATTAGCAATGAGAAAAATTACAGTTCTAGAAGTTAAGTGTCTTACACAGCTTGGAAATGATGGCATCAGAATTGATTTCTATGGTCATGCCCTTTCTTTTTTTTTTTGCATTTTTTTTATTAAATCATAGGTGTGTACATTAGTGCAATCATGGGGTACAATGTGATGGCTTCATATGCAATCTGAAATATTTTCACCAAACTCTTTAACATAGCCTTCATGGCATTTTCTTAGTTATTGTATGAAGATATTTGTATTCTGCATTTAATGAGTTTCATCTGTACCCTTCTAAGATGCACCGTATGTGTGATTCCACCAATTACCCTCCCTCCAGCCATACACCCCCCTCCGTTCCCCTCCAATATGCTATATCGTTTATTGTCTCAAGGAATATCACCAGAGACAATTGTAACCTCTAGCAATGTCTATGCGTTTGAAATGGTAATAGCCCAATTAGCAAGTTTTTGTTTTGTTTTGTTTTGTTTTTTGTTGGGGATTCATTGAGGGTATAAGAAGCCATGTTACACTGGTTGCACTTGTTGGAAAAAGTCCCTCTTACAATCATGTTTTGCCCCCAAAAGGTGTGGCACACACCAAGACCCCAAGACCCCACCCCCTCACTCCTTCCCTCTCTCTGCTCTTCCTTTCCCCACCTCTCCCTCATTCTTCCTCTCTCTGCTCTCCCCTTCCTTCACCCCCACCATGTCATTAATTGTCATTAATTGTCCTCATATCAAACTTGAGTACATGGGATTCATGCTTCTCCATTCTTGAGATGCTTTACTAAGAATAATGTGTTTCACTTCCATCCAGGTTAATACAAAGGCTGTAAAGTCTCCATTTTTTTAATGGTTGAATAGTATTCCTTAGTGGACATATACCATAGCTTGTTAATCCATTCCTGGATTGGTGGGCATTTAGGTTGTTTCCACATTTTGGCGATCGTAAATTGAGCTGCAATAAACAGTCTACTGCAAGTGTCCTTATGATATAAGGATTTTTTCCCTTCTGGGTAGATGCCTAGTAATGGGATTGCAGGATCAAATGGGAGGTCTAGCTTGAGTTCTTTGAGAGTTCTCCATACTTCTTTCCAAAAAGGTTGCATCAGTTTGCAGTCCCACCAGCAGTGTAAAAGTGTTCCCTTCTCTCCACATCCACACCAGCATCTGCAGTTTTGAGATTTTGTGATGTGGGTCATTCTCACTGGAGTTAGATGGTATCTCAGGGTGGTTTTGATTTGCATTTTGAAATGTTGATAATTTAAATGAATGAACATGGAGCTACATTCTACCTAGTCTGTCCACTATTCAATTTATCTATTGTTTTGTCATTGCCATGTGGTTGACTTGGTATCAGTATCTAGTTAAGAACCAACCAGTCCTACAACTTTTCTTTCCTTCTTCAAAATTATTGAAACAGTACTGGTGAATGGTTGGTGGTCCACATGAATTGAAAAAGTGGCTTGACTATTTCAAGATTTTAAAGGAAAATAATGACACAAGATATTATGTCTTCCCTTCCCTGACCAAAAAATTTCTCTCACTGCATTCTGCTCATTTTCTTCACCAATAATAATTACTAATCTCTACTGAACTCATGTACAATATTTATTTTGATAAATGCATTCTTGGTATACTTCTATGTTTACTTCATATTTTCCCTACTCTTTAAATGATAAATATTGGGATATAGTAATGATGTCAAACGTTAGATATTCTTCTTTAACCTAATAGTTTTATATATAACTGCATTGTATAAGGCAATCATATAATATACATGAAAAAATTACCTGTAGTTTACCTACATTTCATTCCTTTTTCCTCTCTTTTTCTTGACCTAGTGCAATGACCTACGTATCTCTTATAATTTTAAGTAAAGTTGATGATAGTAGGACTCACATATGCTCTAAAAATTATAACATACTCCAGATGGAATTTAAAATGCTGAAACATATTCTTCTTAGCAAAGTATCTCAAGAATGGAAGAAAAAGTATCCAATGTACTCAGCCCTAATATGAAGCTAATTTATAGCTTTCATATGAAGGCTAAAACCCAATTGTAGCACAGGAATACAGGGAAAGGGGAAAGGGAGGGGAGAGGAGGGGAGAGGATGGCTGGAGGGAGGGAAAGTAGTGGGAACACACCTACGGTGCATCTTAGCAGGGTACTGGTGAAACTTATGAAAGGTAGAGTATCAATGTCTTTATATAGTGATCAAGAAAATGCCATGAAGGCTATCTGTAACAGTATGATAAAAATATTTCTGAATGTATATGAAGCACATCGTGCCCTGTGATTGCACCAATGTACACAATTATGATTCAATAAAATTATTAAAAAAAGAGAGAGAAATAGTTAAAACAAGTTAATTTGTAAGAGTGAAACTGAGAATGAGAAGGTTTTGATTGTACTTTAGAGTCTTGTGAATAGCTTCAATGTTTAATAATATGTGCAGATATTATTTTGGTTTTTATTTTCATTTCAATTCCTCACCCAGAGACCAGAACTCCCCCACCCTCAAAGGCAATAAGAAGGAAGTTCATGTAAGAAAAGCTTGAAAGATCTGTTTAGCAGAAGACGACACTTGGAAATCCATAATAAATGTCTTTAAGTGTTTGAAGGGAAGATGGCTGACTGGCAGCAACCTTCATCAGAGGCTCCTGAGCAGAGGAAGAAAAAGTGGATGGAATCAGACTCTGTGAAGCCAAAGACAGGGAGCTGAGCCAAGAAAGACGTTTGGCAAGCTCTAACTCCAAGGAAGAGCATTCAAGAAAACAAATTACAGGTACAAAGCCTATTGACTAGAGCACAGGAAACCCTTCCCCCAAGCAGGAGGCCTGCTACAGGCTATCTGCGAATAAGCAGGGAACAAAAACCTCTTATTTTACCTCATTGGAGAGAGTCGCTAAACTCCAGGTCTCTTTCTACAGGGAGGTCCCACTTATGAACCTAGACACCATCCTGCCAGGCATATAATTGAATAGATATTTTTCCTCACAAGTCCAAACTCCCAGTCCACCCTTTCCCCCTCACATGGTGGTCTGAAGTTCTGTCCCCCACAGAGCATAGTGTTTGGTCTTGTCCTGAGAGAACTGGACATGGTGTAGACCGCCAACCATCAGGACAGAATCTGTAACTAATGGGGAAGAAAGAGATACACGGTGGGAGGAGCAGTACTCCTGCCAGTGGTAGTGTTGACCCTCAGTTCGGTCTGTGTCTGTCAGGATGGGGTGCAGAACCCACAGCTTTGATGGTACCCACATCAGGAGATGGTTGCCCCATGTGGACTGAGTTTGGCAGACAGGACTGGTCCCTGCTGAGCTTGCGAGCAGAGCCTTGATAGATGTGGACTGCCACCTGAAAGCAAGGGTGTGGTCTCCTGATTCCAACAGAACCCTCAAGCAGTGGCTTACTTGTTATGAACCAAGACCTGAGGGTAATGCATGCTCTACTGCCTCCAGCAGGTCTGGTGAGCAGAGGCTTACCAGGTGAGAACTGAGACCTGTGGGCAGAGTGTGGTGACCTGACTCTAACAGAGCCTGCAAACAGATGCTTGTCAGGCATTGGACTGAGACCTGCAGGAGGGACGTGGTCCCCTGACTCCAACTGGTCTGGCAAACAGAGGCTTTTTGCCAGACCAGTTGGCAAACTGGCTCCAATTGTGCTTCAAATCCCTTTGCTTTGAATTGTCCTTGAACCCTTCTCTGTTGAGGAGGGTTTGTATTGCCAGAGATAATTTAGTTGGAACCCATGTCTGAGGCTGTCCACTAAGGGACACCCTGAGGTTGACCTTAAAAGTTCTGTAGTGGGAGACCTTGACAAGAAACCTGCTTGGTCTCGTTCTCTCTTTCTCGCCCATTCTCTTTCAGGCTCGGTCCCCCTCACCCCCACAAATAACTGTGTCCCGCGGGACGGGACAAATCATCGTCTGAATTGTCTTTGTGTTCCATAATATTTAGAGAATAGTAAAAGATAAATTCATTTTCCATTTTTTAAACTCAAATGAAGCTAGAGTAGAAAACAAAACCAAACAATTAAAGTGACAATAATGAAGCCCTCACTCAAATAAAAATGGTTGCTATAGTAACTTGAAGTTGGAGCATTACAATAAACGAAGAATAAAAAGATAATTTGAAATGCTATATTAATCTTTTGAAGTATGCAAAGAAGAGTTGCTTGCTGTTTGATATTTAGAAGAGACTAGGTTGCTGTTGAACCTTCTAAGATGTCTGATTTTTGTCTCCTCTCTCATATATAAATGTGGGAAGCCTCTCTGCAGGCATTAACTAGAAGAGAAGGGAATTGTTAGTTTTGATTTCATTAATCTTCCTAAGACTGATGACAATCTCTTTATTCAAGCAATTTATGGGAATGGAGGGCAGATTGAATGAAGCAGTGCATTTATATATGACCTAAGGGATCTAATTTTGGTTTTTATGTTCTACTTTCTCTATCACCAAGAGAGAAGTGCAAACACATGCAGAGATTTTAATAAAGTGAGGAGGGGCAAATACAGAACTTGCGGTGAGTATGGAACTGCACATTCTTAGTCTGCACCTAAGTCCCATATTTAAACCACTGGGGTTGTATTGCATTGAGATCACTTTAAAATTCATGCTACTGATATAGACACTGTCAGAAAGTGGTTAGTGTTAACATATCTTTTTGGGTCTGGAAACTGGAGATACAAGTTTTTAGTTAGAAAGAAGATGAGAGTGCATCTTACAAGGGTACATGTGAAATTTACTAGCTGTAGAATATAAATAAATGTCTTAACACAATAACTAAGAAAATGGCATGAAGGCTATGTTAACCAGTTTGATGAAAACATTTCAGATTATATATAAAACCAGCACATTGTACCCCAAGATTGCATTAATGTACACAGCTATTATTTAATTAAAAAAAAAAAAGATGAGAGACAAAGTAGAATCCCTCACTAACAGGATGGAAAAAAAAAAGATGAGAGAGAAGCTAAGAATTGATTAACTCTGATGAAGTGAGAGACCTTAAAAATCAGCATCTCTATAAAGTCTTTTGACTCCACAAACAGGTTTAAGTCACTCTTCATTATGCACATACACTCTTCCTTCCTCCCTCCCTCCCTCCCTCCCTTCCTTCCTTCCCTCACTTCATCTTTCCCTTCCTCTCGCTTTTCCTTCCTCCTTTTCTTCCTCTCTGCTTTCCACAAGTGTGTATTGAACTAGGCACTGTGCTGGCAATGGGGGTATACAAGTGAACAATACTAATATAGTCCTGCCTTCATTTCATTTGCAGTCTAGTGGAGGAGACAGACAATAAACAATTACACAGATAATTAATTATAATGGACATTAGGGCTAAAATTGAAAAGTAAAGGATGCCTTCACAATAGACCACAAGAAAGAAAAAGTAATCTGGTCTGATGTGTGGGCTCTATAATCCTAGGACTCTGGGAGGCAGAGGAGCAAGGGTTTATGGGTTCAAGACCAGCCTGAGCAAGAGCCAGACCCACTCTATAAAAAACAGAAAAATTAGCCAAGTGTGGTGGTGGGCGCCTGTTGTCTCAGTTATCCCGGAGGGTGAGGCAAAAGGGTCATTTCAACCCACAGAGTTTGAGATTGCTGTGAGCTAGGCTGACCGGAATATGTCTCAAAAAAAAAAAAGTAATCAGAGGAGTCAGGGAAGGTTTTTCTGAGGACATGTTATTTACATTGATTACTGTGGGGTGAGTAAGATTTATCCTGCGCATAAATGCAGGGAAATGTTATCAGACTTTAAGACAATTTATTTTACAGAAAAAAATACGGAAAACCACCAGAGCTTTTTGGAAGAGGGAAAAACCTAAGTCAGAAAGAAAAAAATCTCCCCTCCTGGGTCCTTTGTCTAGGGGCAAACATAGAACTGAACAAATGAATGGACACAGAGCCTTCCATTCCTAGGCCTAGGAACCTTACATGAAATTGACCAGGCCCCCGGAAATGGGGTGGGGGGGTTGGGTTCAGCAGCCAGTGCAAAGGGAGGGAGACAGAGGCGGGGGTGGGGGTGGGGTTGGAGGGTGGGGGGGAGGGGCGGAGACTCCCTGGAGCTCCGGAGCTGGCAACCTGGAGGTGTCTCTGAAGCAGTTGTTGGCCTCTCCCGCTACAGGAGCCGCCTGCGCCCCTCCCCTCCAACCCGCTGGCTCCTCCACCCGCTAGTGTCTCACCAACGCCCCCAGAGCGGAGAAAGCAAGTCCACCCCTCAGCTCCGGCTGGTTGCGCTGGCTGGGGCGCCATCTGCCCTATACCAGAAGAACTTTGCAGGAAGAAGAAATAATAAATGCAAAGGCCCTAAGGTGAAAAGGAGCTTAAAGCATTTAAGGTAAAGAGAATAACATTGAAGCAGGAAGATAGTGACCCAGATGGGTTTACAGTGGTAAACTAGGGTCGTAGAGGTTGTGGTGTGGCATTTGGACACTTTTATTGTGTTTATCCCATTCTACTGCAATTATCTGTATACGTACATGACGTGATCAGAGATTTTCCTCCCCCTTTTCATTTGTGTATCCTTCTTTTCTAGCATAGTGCTAGACACATAGTGTCCAGCAAATGCTTGTTGAATTAATAAAGGAAAACTGACTCCTTGACAACTGAAAAGTTTTTTTTTCTTACAGAAAACAGGAGTAAGCTTGTATGTGATTATGATCTCTCTTATCGTGTCTTATCATTAATAAGCCATATTTTTTAAATAATAGGAATAGTAAGGTCTGATTAAATAGTAAATTGTTGAACACTACTAAGAGAAATCCATTTTTTCCAGAAAAAGAAAACATATTTGCTTGTGTAGTTAAAATCTGTACCATAGTAAAAACTGGAAGTTGAGGGAACTTGACTTTGCACATTTGAAACTATGTAAGGATCCCTACCTCTGAAAGCTACATAGAAAAAAAAAATGTGCAGCTCTTGAGAAATTAAAACTATATGATATTTAGGTATTTTAATTTATTCAAACTTTGTTCCAATTGTATTATTTTTTAATATGACAACTGGAAACATACATGGTTAAGTATTAAAATAAAATTTGAAAAAATAACAATTGACATAATTAACCTTCCCAGGATTATGAGACAATAATCAGTATACTATTGTTTAACAAATAATATCTTAGCTCTAATTGCAGCTAAACTGCTCAGTAGAAAGAAAACTCTTTAGAAATTCAGGCCTTAAAAAACCATATATATGGAGAAATCTCTGTTCATCTGGATTCCTATGGCTATTGTATGTTACATTCACTTGACACAGGGGTACTGTCATGAGCATTTTGTGTGTATATATCTCATCTCATTAACTAAACCATGGGTCTTTTAAGAGGAAGACCTTAGATTTGTTTTTAATTCTTTATTAAATCATAACTGTGTACATTAATGCATTTATGAGGTACAATGTGCTGATTTGATATATAATATGGAATGCTTTTACATCTACCTGATTAACATAACCATCTCCTCACTTACTTGTTGTGGTAAAACATCCATACTCTATTCTTAATAGTTTAGAAATGTATCATTGCATTATGCACATTAGGTTAGGTCCCGCCCCAAACTCTCCCTCCTCCTGGCCCCCCCCCCCCTGTCATTCCTCATCCCTCCTTCTTTCTGGACTACAGTGATGTTTTACCATTCCGATGAATGTGTAGGTAATTATATACTGATTTCATAGTGGTATTGAATACATTGGATACTTTTTTTTCCATTCTTGAGATACTTTACTAAGAAGAGTATGTTCCAGCTCCATCCAGGTAAACATAAAAGATGTGAAGTCCCCATCTTTTTATGGCTGCATAGTATTCCATGGTGTACGTATACCACAATTTGTTAATCCATTTGTGGGTTGAAGGGCACTTGGGTTCTTCCGTGACTTGGCAATTATGAATTGGGCTGCAATAAACACTCTGGTGAAAATGTCTTTATTGTAAAATGATTTTTGATCATCTTGGTAAATGCCTAACAGGGGAATTGCAGGATCAAATTGTAGGTCCACTTTTATTTATTTATTTATTTAAGACAGAGTCTCAACTTTGTTGTCCTCCATAGAGTGGCATCATAGCTCACAGCAACCTCCAGCTATTGGGCTTAGGCAATTCTCTTGCCTCAGCCTCCCAAGTAGCTGGGACTACAGGCACCTGCTACAATACCTGGCTGTTTTTTTTGTTGTTGCAGTTTGGCTAGGGCTGGGTTTGAACCCACCACCCTTGGTATACGGGGCCGGCACCTTACTCACTGAGCCACAGGCACCACTCAGTAGGTCCACTTTTAGTTCTTTGAGTATTCTCCAAACTTCTTTCCAAAAAGGTCATATTACCTTGCATTTCCACCAGCAGTATAAGTGTTCCCTTCTCTCCACATCCACACCAAAATCTGTCATTTTGGAATTTTGTTATGTGGGCTAATCTTACTGGAGTTAGATGATACCTAAAAGTGGTTTTGATTTGCATTTCTCTGATGATTAAAGATGGTGAGCATTTTGGTTTGTAAGCTATGCACCTATCTTCTGTTCAAGTCTCTTGCCTACATAGAAATGGGGTTATTTGTTCTTTTCTTATTGATTAGTTTGAGTTCTCTGTGGATTCTAGTTATCAGACCTTTGTCAAAAGCACAACCTGCAGATATCTTTTTCCATTCTGAAGGCTGTCTGTTTGCTTTATTTACTGTGCTTTTGGTTGTGCAGAAGCTTTTTAGTTTGATCAGATCCCAGTAATAGAATTTTGGTACTGCTTCAATTGCTAGGGGTTTCGCCTTATAAAAAATTCTCCCAGGCCAATTTTTTCAAGTATTTTCCCTGCACTTTTTTCTAATATTTTTATAGTTTCATGTCTTAAGTTTAGATCTTTTATCCAGTGAGACTCAATCTTTCTTAATGCTAAGAGATGGGAGTCCAGTTTCATTCTTCTACAGGTCGACAGCCAGTACACCCAGCACCATTTGTTAAATAGGGAATCTTTTCCCCAATGAATGTTTTCCATAGGTTTGTTAAAGATCAAATGACTATAAGTGGTTGGGTTCATCTCTTGGTTCTCTATTCTGTTCCATACATCTACCTCTCTATTTTTGTGCCAGTACCAGGCTGTTTTGATCACTATAGATATATAGTATAGCCTGAAGTCTGGTAATGTGATACATCCTGATCTGTTTTTATTTCTGAGTATTGTATTTGTTATTCAAGGTTTTTTTCTGATTCCATATAAAACAAAGCACTATGTTTTCAAGCTCTTTAAAGTATGGTGATGGTGCTTTAAAAGACCTTAGATTTTACATCTCTAAACTTTTTTCTGTACGTGGTGCTAACTTAGAGTTTTATTGCAAGGTGCATAATATGCAGATTTTGAGTAATTTTTTTTTCTTGTGAAGACAGAGTCTCACTTTATTGCCCTTGGTAAAGTACCATGGCGTCACACAGCTTACAGCAACCTCCAACTCCTGGGCTTAGGCAATTCTCTTGCCTCAGCCTCCCAAGTAGCTGGGACTACAGGCATCCATCACAACGCCCGGCTATTTTTCTGTTTTTGCAGTTTGGCCGAGGCCGGGTTTGAACCCACCACCTTCGGTATATGGGGCCGGCACTCTACTTGATGAGCCACAGGCGCTGCCCAGATTTGTAGTAATTTTATTGCCTGTAATGCCTGATAGTAATGAAAGAGTGTCTGGGTAATATTACTCAGTGAATCTAAATATAGTTTTTTTGTGGGGGGGACAGAGTCTCACTTTGTCACCCTTGGTAGAGTGCTGTGACGTCACAGTCACAGCAACCTCCAACTCTTGGGCATAAGTGATTCTCTTTTTTTTTTTTTTTTCGAGACAGAGTCTCACTATGTCACCCTGGGTAGAGTGCAGTGCCATCACAGCTCACAGCAACCTCCAAGTCTTGGGCTTAAGTGATTCTCTCGCCTTAGCCTCCCAAGTAGCTGGGACTGCAGGTGCCCTCCACAATGCCCAGCTACTTTTGGTTGCAGTTGTCATTGTTGTTTAGCAGGTCCAGGCCAGCTCAAACCCACCAGCCTTGGGTTATGTGGCTGGTGCCCTATTCACTGAGCTACAGGCGCCAAGCTTAAGTGATTCTCTTGCGTCAGCCTCCCAAGTAGCTGAGACTGCAGGCACCCTCCACGCCCGGCTATATTTTTAGAGATGAGGTCTTGCTCTGTCTCAGGCTGGTCTTGAACTTGTGAGGTCAGGCAATCCACCTGCCTTGGCCTCCCAAAGTGCTAGGGATTACAGGCATGAGCTAACACACCTGGCCTTAAATATAGTTTAAAAGTTAAAGCTACTGAAGGTGAAATATTAGTGACTACTTTAGTTTTGTCATAAAGCTATTTTGGTGTTTAATATCTACAACAATGCAGTTTTGATAATCTCACAATAGAAAAGCTAAATATAATGTACATGCCTGTATATATAAATGTTCTTAAAGTTCTTATATCTGTTACCGAGGTTTTTGTTTATAATCTTTGAAACACTGCCACTATCAAATTGCATAGGAAGAGAAAAGCCATGGAAACGTTTTCATTTGAATCATTTCACTGAAGATTAGAGTTGCTTTTTTTTTGATTCAGGTTTTCAAATAAATCACATTTGGTGCTGTATTCAGTGCTTGCTCTAGGTTATGTAACCATGCTAACACAAGGTCATCTTATTTTTGATGTAAAATGAATTCTACTTTGCGTAATTCCTGATAGTTCAGCCACTTATTTGAGACAATGTGAAAGAAACAAGTACTGTGAAGTGACACAAAAAATAATTTAAATTAGAATCACAATGTTCAGTTGCCAGATTTATCATGACATTTAGATGCTGAACTATGTGCTCTGTTAACAATTACATATTAATACCCTTACTACCATTTTCTTTTGTCTGTCATCATGCAAGTGGAGTGCCTTGAGTATTAAATGCTGTCTGAACCTCAAGAAATTATAGTTAACCTTCTGTCCTCATTGTATGTCAAATTACTAGACCATTGGATTAACAAAAGAAACATTTATGACCTGCTGACCAGATTTTTGGCATCCCTTCAGCCAGTGTATTATAGGAATATCTAGCTCCCCTAAATTTGCATGACAAAGCAGATGTCTATTAATCCTTGGAGGTTGCTAATAGCTTTGTGATTCTCCCTTGCACTTTGTGTTTGTATGTGTTGCAGGATTCAATGACATCTTTGGTTCCTTTTAATTCTAATATTTTAATAATTTCAACAAATATGAGAAATAGTTGAGCTGTTTGCAGTGGTGACTGTGAGCAAATGGCAGGATCCCCATTAAGTATGTTCAGTGAAGCTTCACAAAATAAAGAACACTTAGTCCAGGCAAACTGGTTCTCATGAATAGGCATAGTGAGCATGTGTCTTTGTACATTCCCTCTGCTTTAATCTGAAATGTCCTTCAGATCCTTAGGCTTGAGTCAAAGGTCACTTCTATTGTAAGATCATTTTCAGCTCCTCAAGGATTAGGGACTTTGTCCATGTTTCCCATTTCTCCGGGCTTCATCAGCCTTTGGGTACCACATAAATAATAATACCTTAAGTAACTTGGTCATGCTCCCATCTCCTTGACAAACGACTACAGGTTTCTTCAAAGCTCCTTCCCCTAAGTATTTCTAAGGTTTCAAGGGCTCTCTCATACGTGTTTCTACACAAGTCAGCTTTCACTGAGTGCAAGAGCACCCTCACCATACTACCTGATGCTTTTCCTTATTCTTATTTGTCTCTAGTATTACCCTTTGTTGATAAGTAAACCAACTGAAGGAACATAGGAAATTTTACCCGATAATATGACTTCTTGGTATAAAGAGTATTTTGAATTCAAGGCTCTTAGAGATCAACATGCCCTTGGAAGGGGTTTTCTGTCTATCTGCATAAATCAGATGGACCCATCAAAAGAACACTTTGTTACCAGATGAAGAGAGTACAGCCCATTATCACTGTCAGCCAAATGCCAGGATGGGGATTAGATCCAATAAGCTTTATTATCAGAAGGCCAGCAATTCTGGAGAACAGTGAGAGTAGCCTCTCCAAGACCGTTCTGCCCTTCCATTTCTAAAACCACAGTTTTATACATAAAAGGTCATAGCAAAAACCCTGTTAACCCTTATCTTAAATAATTTACTCTTATTTTAAACAATCAGCATAACCCATGACCCATAATGAACAATAATAGGCATAATCCAAGACCCAAAACATTTTTTTTTTTTTGTAGAGACAGAGTCTCACTTTATCACCCTTGGTAGAGTGCTGTGGCATCACACAGCTCACAGCAACCTCCAACTCCTGGGCTTAGGTGATTCTCTTGCCTTAGCCTCCCAAGTAGTTGGGACTACAGGTGCCCGCCACAATGCCCGGCTATTTTTCTGTTTTTTGCAGTTTGGCCGAGGCCGGGTTTGAACCTACCACCTTCGCTTTATGGGGCCGGCGCCCTACTTGCTGAGCCACAGGCACTGCCCAAAGACCCAAAACATTTATAATTCAAAAGTTAATCTCCTAAATCAGTTTTCCTAAACTCCTGTAGATACACACGTTTAGATTAAAGCTGATTTTACAAAATAACAACGGACAACATGAGGTGCAGGTCACATCAGACCTAAACCAGCCAGACCAGCTGTGTTGTCTAAGCCCTAGCCTGACTAACTCCATTTTATTCTCATTACATGTGGTCTCAGATCAATTGCCTTCTCCTCCTTGTTATCTCAATATATTTCAGGAAAGAAGATCAAGAACACAACTAGCCCTGGCCCAAATCATTTTAAATATGATACCTGTCTCTCAGGTTAACTTCTAAGTCAATATGTTTCTCCCTATTCATTCATTCTTCTAAGCATTTATTCGTCCTCCCTAGCAAGCACTTATTGCCCCTAAACACACTTACCTATCCTCATTTTCCCCTTCCTTCTAAAAAGAGGGCACATAAATTTCTGGACTCCATCGGGATATTGTGTAATCACTCTGTGATTCTCCCTGTGCATACAGTAATTAAACCTCTTTCTCTTATTTGTCTGCCTTAATTGTAAGTTGATCTTTCAGCAAACTTGGGGGGGGGGTAATTTCCTTTAGTCCCACATTGTGATTATGTTGTTTTATAGTAAGTTTTAAAACGAGAAATTGTAAGTCCTTCAACTTTTTTTTTTCCCCCAAAAATGTTTTGGCTATTCTTATTCCCTTGCAATTCTATATTAATTTTAGAATCAGCTTGTGAACTTCTACAAAGAAGCCAGCTGGAGTTCTGATAGGGATTGTGTTGAATGTGTAGATCAGTTTGGGGAGTATTGCATCTTAACATTAAGTCTTCTAATCCATGAACAAGGGATTCTTTTCCCTTTATTTACATCTTTAGTTTCTTCTACAAATTTTTGTATTTTTCAGAGGGTAAGTTTTGCACTTATTTGGTTAAATTCATTCCTAAGTATTTTATTCGTTTTGGTGCTATCGTAAGTTAATTCTTTTACTTATTTCAGACTGTTCATTGCAAATGAATAGAAACACAAGTGACTTTTGTATATCAATACTGTATCCTGTAGCCTTATTGACTGTGGGAGGCAGACAGGCTGATCTCTCTGCAGGGTGCTTCAAACCAGGTTGAAGTGTTACTGGAATTTCGCTCTTCAGTAGGTTCTTGGTCTCGGGGACTCCAAGAAAGAATCCACAGACCACAGATCAGTGGCAAGACAGGATTTTATTTAGAAATTAGAAAGCAATACAGAAGAAAAAAGCACCAGAGCTTCCGGCAGAGGGAAAGAACTGAGGAGTCTCTACATGGGCATTTATTTAGGAGTATTAGGTCTTGAGAATTTACACTTGGCCAGGACTGGCAAATAGAAATACGTTTTCATCGTTAGTGAGTGTTATCAACAAAGGAATGAATACAGTCCCTCTAACTTAGGGCAAAAGGTCAGGGTATTCCCTTCATGAACTTGCCTAAGCCTAAGAAAACTGGGGTACCCTATCCAGACTTGAATGGGAAGAACCCTGTATCAATCCTCCCTCTCCAAGTAGAAACTCTAACTGCTGTTAGGGAAAAGGAACTACGGCTCAATCTAACTATGTCCTGCTGGACTGGGTCATGATAGAAGGGGACAGTTAGAGTTTCTCTGGAGGGAGGGTGATCCAGGGGTCCATAATAGAATTAGGTCTTGGACTGGAACCATCTTTACTGTTTGTGGCCAGATGACATCATCTCTGCAAGACACAAATCTGGTTAACAAATTAAAAGGTAACAGTGAGAGGAGGAAGTTAATTACAATGCTATTGATGTCCATTACAATAAATAACTGCTATTTCTTGGGGAGCATGAACAGCTTCTAACAACCTATTTCTTGGTATTTTATGGGGGAGCCATTGGAAGTTAGGTATTGTCTTTCCTTCCAAATAGCATGGGTATGTAAAATGAAAAAGACATATTTTGAATCAGTGTATATATTGACTAGTTTGTTTCTCCCAATTATCTAAAGTACAGGTTAAAGCTGTTAGCTCAGCTAACTGGTTTCTGTATTATGGGTATTATCCCATTCTTAGCATCTGCTTTTAGAGGAGATATTGTTTTTGATTGGAATAGATGGGATTTTTTAACTTAATTTGGACTGGTTGAGCATATTTTGCTCTTCCGACCTGTACCTCAGTAGCCCACACTTCTAGGTTAATTTCTGTCTCTAACAAGGGAAGGCATAGTATAGGTTCTTGTTCCATAGTCATATAAATGATTATTCCTGCTTTAGTTAATATGTCCCTCCCCAAATGGGGAGCAGGACTTATTTATTTATTTATTTGTTGTTGTTCGTTGTACTTACAATTCCTGAAACTCAGGCAGCTCCTCGCATTTCGAGAAGAAGCTGGTGAGTGCAGACCCCTAGGACAGCAGATGACAAAGGGGACTGAGGGTCCATTCCTAGGACAATTCATCTCCTTTCCCACTTCAAGTTATCTTGCAGAAATACCAGTCCCGCAGTTAAATCCTGCACATCCATGAGGATTGTTTTTGCCTTGGAAATGAGGCATCTGGCCTGACCCGAACTCTACTAGAGTGAGCGGGACCCTGGGTTTGATGTCTCTGTTGATTTCGGTATCTGGTTGTTTTGTTACAAGCTACATAGTGTAAACAGCAACTACCTAGAGAAACCACACTTGCAAATTATTCCACCCGGTGCACTGACGGGAGAGGGCTGGTGACAGGGACCATGCACACATCCGGAGTTAAGAGTCAGGCAGCATAAAGGAGGGGGTTTGCTGAGTGGTGTGAAAAGTAGGAGTCCTCTCCAGTGAGGGCTAGAAGCAATACTGGAAAGTGAGTGTGTCTGACTATATTCAAAAAAGGCGGAGCTCATAGAGGACAGGAGAGCAGCCTTCAAATCCTTAAAGGAGTCCTACTGACTGAAAAGACAGTGAATTTATTCTCCGTGTCTCCAGAGGATAGAGCTAAGGCCAACACATAAAAATACCGTATGCTGTATATGGGAAAGCATTTTTGCCACAGAGCTGCCCAATGGTGAGAGACTGTCCTTGAAAGTCTTTATAAGTCAGGGCGATGCCTGTGGCTCAAAGGAATAGGGCGTCGGCCCCATGTGCGGGAGGTGGTGGGTTCAAACCCAGCCCCGGCCAAAAACTGCAAAAAAAAAAAAAAGATACTGCTAAAAGTTATAAAGTCATTGAATCTTAGAATACGAGCACGTTCTTTTAGGCAACGCTGGAGGCCATCTAGCTGGAGCCCTTGCCCCCCCAGAGGGGAGCAGTGACTTGCCCCAGCTGGCACCCCTGTCTCCTTGTTCTTCACCGCTCCCTCCTCTCACGGCTTCTCTGCAAGCAGAGGCCAGCCTCAGGTTGGCTGAGACAGAATAAATGAATCTATTTCTCAGGTAGGAGGTTGGCATCGACGAGCTCTGAAGGACTTTATCACTCTTAGAATCTGTGTTCTGTGATTTGATGGAATCATAAGTGGGTACCCTCGCCGTGGGGCTTATCACCTTCTTCTCACCGTCGCACACTCGGCTTGCTTATCTCCTTGAGGGACATAATAACTGTCTTGGTTTATTCATGTGCCTGCAGCAGGTCTTGTAACTGATATAAATCAGCCCTGCCCTAGAAAAGAGTAGACTGGACAGGCAAACAGCCCTGTGGATGGATCACCTGCTAAGGATCCTGCCTTGGTCAGAGAGGCAAAGCAGCTCACACCCAGCACGAGGAAAGGCCCTGAGTAATTAAAACACTCACAAATGTGAGCCGCACACTTCCACACCAGGCATGTTCTACTCATGTTCTATGCATCTCATTGTATGTATGTGACAATCTTAGGAGGAGGGATGGCAATTGGAGCCACACTTTACCAGCAAAGAAACTAATGTGTAATAAAGTAATTAACTAATAGTTGCACAGCCTGTAAAAAGTGAACAGGATGAAAATCTAGGCATTCCCAAACTTTAGACCCTGTGATCTTAAATTATACTGTCTCCCTGGACGACTCTACGCTGCCCCCAGAACACCACCAGGGCTCAGGACCAAATGCCTGGCCTCCCTTGGCCTCTGCATGCAGTGTTACAGTTGTGCCTATAGAAGACTTTACCACTCAGCTTCATTATTTTGTTCCAAATGCTGTGAATAACTATGTATCAGAGATGACAGTGGGTGAATTTCTCATTCGAATTCCCATCATCCCTGCTCCCCTTTTAGTTTAGCATTGTCAAGCATGCATATAAATCTAAGGTGAATGAGTTTAAAAATGAATATTTGCTGGTTGGTCAAATGACCAGCAGTTGACAGACATTTGGGGTTCTCTGAGGTTGGTCAACTCCCCTGTACTGTTTCCCCAAGGGACGCTTTTCCTGTACAGATGAATGCTTGTCAGACCCTCTGTGTTTGGAAGACTCATGAGATTTTGATAAGTATGGTACTTACAAGAGATGGCGCCTTCCCAAACCGTTAGCCACTCCACAAAATAACAGTGTTCATCATTTTTGTTTTTCTCCCCTTTTTTTCTTTTCCTTTTTTTTTCTAGATTTAGGGGGGAAATGGAAGCACAATAAATAAATAGTAACTTTGGCAAGACTTATTTTATCCAGAACAATTACTTTATTTAAAGTAGGCCTTTTAATAATATCTAAAAATTAGAGTACAGTGGAGTGTTTTTTTTCCTAATTTAGAATGTATAAAGTTCTAAGGAGACTAGTCCACTCACGATCGTTTTTCTCACACCTTTGATTAGGAATGAGCTGTGCATTTTGTGCCTTTTGAGAAATTTCTGAATTTCGCTGTTTGAATAACAGGCAATTTATGTTTTAATCATACTGAAGGTAAGAGATTTATTGTCGTTGAACTGAATGTGATTTCACCCTCCCATACATATGCCTTTTCTATTTCATAGCAGGCAATACTGATAGATAAATAATCAAGATTTTTAAAGACAACTTAAAAATCAAATTTCTCTATTATTACTGAAGCATTCCTGTATAGAGTTTCTGTCTGTATATCCTTTTTGTTCCCACACTTTAATCCTCCTAATAATAAGTTTGTGAATTCTTTACACACAAACCTAGCACCATATGTTTCCACTATCTGATTTGCTTACCAGACAAGAGTTTCTTCAGTGTCCTATATCATAACCTGACATAAAGCTCAATAAAACTGACTCTATTTATAACAAAAATAATTAATGAACAGTTGGTTTAAAGAAAGAAGACCAAAGGATCCATTAGAGAAAGATCTTGGTTTATTCTTAGATAACTCTTTTTTTAAAAAAAAATAGTGTTTAGATGAAAGAGCCTGTTTATATCAACCTTAAACATAAACCCATTCACTCAGTAATACCAGGGATTGGGCTAAATACTGGAGACGTAAAGCTCAACAAAGATAGTTTACCCTTGAACAACTTAGGGGTCAAGGGTGCTTATCGCCCATGCAGTCAAAATCCAAATATATTAAATAATTTCTAGCTCCCCTGAAACTTAGCTACTAATAGCCTACTGTTGACCAGAAGCCACACTGGTGACATAAACCATTAATTCACACATATTTTCTATGTTATATATATTATATACTGTGTACTTATAACAAAGTAAGCTGGAGAAAAGGAAATGTGATGCAGAAAATCACAAGGAAGAGAAAGAGAAGATGTCCTGATTATTCATGAAATGGAAGGGGATCCTCACAGAAGTTGTCGTACTCACCGTCCACTCAGGTTGAGCAGCCGAGGTGGAGGAGGGAGAGGAAGGATGGGTCTTGCTTTCTCAGGGATGACAGAGGTAGAAGAAAATCCATGCGAATAAGTGGCTGAAGTTAGTTCAAACCCACATGACTTAAGGGTCAAGTGTATAGTTCCTGCCCCAGATGGGTATATAATCCAACAGAAAAGACAAATTGAGGGTAAGTGTGCTTGGAATAAGAAGAGAAGACTTTAGGTAGAGACTAATGGGCGGCTAACTGAGCTGAAGGCGGATCAGAGGAGTCCTCCTTGGTAGTAACTTAATGTTGAAGAGGGGACGGGCAGAGCCAGGCAGACAGAAGTGGGAAAGGGAGAGTGCCAGGGAGAAGGAACAATATATATGAAGTCTCTTAAAAGAAAACAGCGTGAGATTTTCGTTTGGGGGGCACTAAGTAGGTCTGAGATTGAGAATCAACTAGCATACCACCTCTTCTATAACACACAGACTTATACATTTTTTTTAAAGCCATTGTATTTAATTTTTTCAATTTTAGAGAGGATTGTATAAATTTTGCCCTGCCAACTACAAAAGGAAAATAACTAATAATTACCCATGGTATTAAACTTCTTTAAATTTTGTTTCATCTTCATAAAAATATACATAATTAAATTAAAAGGCTTCAGATTTTTCACTAAGTTTAAATGCATTAAGAGTTCTATACTTAAGGTATTCCAAGGTGAACATCTGTTAATGTTAATTATTGCAAGAATTAGTCTGCACTAAATTATCTTGGTATTTAAGGCAAGCACATCACCTTCCTACTTGATTCATTGTCAAGTGTATTTTTTCAAGTGTACATTTCAGTATATGCTTTCATGTGTTTATTTTAGAAAGTTACCATAGAGTTTGAGATTAAATATGTCACTCTCATTTTTAACACTGCTGGTAAAAAATGCCATAAGATCACCCACATCACTGTGGAATGTATGTTCTTTAGAAATGATGGAGGGAAAAAAATAAAGAATATGTAAAAAGAAGCCATGTTGTCTGATTTTTCAGAGGACTCTCTTTTCCTCCATAGATGCATCTTTCTGTGATGACTATGAGCAGTGGTACTCTGTCTGAGATTCATGTAGGCAAGGTTGTATCCACGAGGGAGCTTCCCTGAAATAGCAATTTTCAAACAATAAAAGAAAAATGCATAGATCAGCCAACTAATTTATGCTACATCAATTTTACACACCCAGAAAGCATGAAACTTTAATATAATCTCACCAAAGTCAAACAAGCCAAACAGAAGCTACCAAAACAGGCCTGGCCCTTTCATCTAAACAAGCTATGTCATGCTGGCTTTGAGAACACAATGTGTTCCAAAAGGGCAGGGCGGCCGTGCTTCTAAGTGCATGTTATATTAGACAGCAAAGAACTACAAAAGGCGCTCAAAGCAATGTGTCTGGGAACCTGAGTTGATTAATGTGCAGCTTTATTTCATTTCAGGGGTAAAAGACTAGAGGGAAAAAAAGACCATAAGCTAGTTTGACAACTGTAAAGGTCACAAAGGAAATGATGGTGGTAATGTGAAGTTGTCAGGTTGCTGAGACCCAATACTCAGAAATGGAGGCAGAGGCTTCTGAAGGGAGGCATGAGGTGGGCTACTGCCAGACATCAGAGGGTTCAAGGTGAAGGAAACATAAGCCCTCAGAACTCTCAGCTCTAGTGCAGGGCCCTTCTTCCCACTAAGGGGCTCGAAGCAGATCATCTAGGACCAGGGGTCTCAGCTGCTCACTCAAGGACTTAGCGTCATCACTGTGGTCAGAAATCTCAAACCCAACTGCTCTCAATGGCTCATCACAGCCCCCCTTAGTTGCTAAGTGCTGGGTCTCAACAACCTGACATCACATTACCACCATCATTTCCTTTGAAACATTTACCACCGCTCTGACACAGGGCTCTAGATCCACAAAATAGTAGCATTAGCAGTCCTAGGTAATCACCATCATTCCTCGTTGGTACAAGGCAGAGGACAGGGATGCAGCCATCTTAGGACTGGGGCAGGGGCTCCAAGTCCCTTTGTTTCAGGGAAAGCTCTGGGCAAACAGACTGAAGAGGTACCTGCCCTCATGGCGGTGTCACAGTGTATGGCACACCTTTTGGGGGCAGGACACAATTGTAAGAGGGACTTTATCTAACAAATGCAATCAGTGTAACCTAATTCTTTGTACCCTCAATTTATCCCAAACAATAATAAAAAAAAAAGTACCTGCCCTCAAAGATCACCAGAAAAAAAAGGAAGCCTTACAGAAGTGCTCTCATATAAATTCCATACCATTAGAATCTTGGGCAAAAAGAAAATAAACTGAGCATTGAAGAGTAAATATTTGCATACCCAAAGGCTCTTCAGTCAATCCTCAAGTTGTTTATGTCACTGGACTGGAGCATTAACTGCCCCCTACTGGTAACTACGAATTATAACATATCAGTAGCCATCAAAGCCACATTCCCAATTTCTGAGCCTTGCCCTTTTCCAGACTTTCATAACCCACTTATTTAAGGGTTGTAGAGCTGTTGGAGAACTAAGAGCTTTTCCTTGAAAAGGAAAGAGAGTGTGTAGAAAAGAATCGTGTGATCAGTACAATCTCGTAAAGCTTAGATGTCATTGTGAGAAGGGACCAAAAAAAAAAACAAAAACAAAAAAAACATTAAGACCGAAAGGATTCACAACTTTTCTTTAACCTTCATTCCCTTTCCTAGACATTTCCTTGGAACTCAGTTTATTGAGGGAAGGGCAAAGTATCTGGAGACATTGTAGCAGGATGTGCATTGAAGAGAACAGAGATGGACTAGCAAAAGATGACGGTGAGGAAAGCAGAGGAAAACGGAGGTCGGCATGGGCCATTTAACGGATTTGGTATCGAGGCACAAAAGAAGAGGAATCTTAAAATGTTTTTCTGTGTGTCCCACGTATAAAGCCCTGAAGCACCCCTTCCAGAAAACATGAGTTAACTGGGGAAAACAAAAAAGGAAAAATGAGGTTTATAATTTGGAAAAGGAGAGCTTTATTTCTCATAAAGTTTTCAGCCCATGGTGCCATTCTGGGGGTCCCAGCCACAAGAGGAATAAAGGGAACAGGATTGTAAATGGAGCAGTGTGGCTAAATACACACATACACAAGCTGCAGGAGGAGTGGTGAAGATGTACGGAAACAACTGTGCCACAGCACGGTGGGGCTTTCTGTCCTGTCATGCGCTCTGTGTTTAGAAGTGGCCACCCCTCTGTCACAAAGGTGAAACATGGACACCCTTTCCGCATGTTCTGTAGCCTGTTAAAACCACTTCACGGTTGGTGGTCTTTTATCAGGACGGTAAGCTGGTCTGGTTCTTAGGAATAAAGCCTGATGGTCATTAGCAAGGAAGTGGGTAAAATGATGCGCCTCTGACCTCTCACTCCATCATGGCTGGGAACTCAGTTTTAAGGTTTCTCTAGAGTCTCCTTGGCCAAGAGGGGTCCATTCAGTCAGTGGAGGGCTTGGGATATTATTTTCAGTTAACACCTTTGGTAGATATTCATATAATTTCTCAAGGCTTCTAGAGTCAGATTTGTGGGATATGTATAATGTCAAATGGCTTCAGTTATACTTGGGTGACATCTGAGATGGGCTTAAGAACAATCAAAACAGTGGGCTTATTCTAGAAGAAGACAACTCTTCTGAAGTTTCTGCAGCCCATTTGGTGTTCCACGTGACAGTGATCCCCGCTTATATGTGAAGACCCTCAGAGGATGCCTGAAACTGCTGAGAATACTGGACCCTATATATCCTGGGTTCTTTTTATGCACACACACCCATGATAAATTTATAATTTATGCACAATAAAATATTAACAAAAATAATAAAATAGCATAATTATAACCACATACTCTAATGAAAGTTAAGTGAGTACTATGTCTCTCTCAAATTATCTTCTTGTACCCGTATTGTACCACAGGTAACTGAAACTATGGAACATGAAACCAAGGATAAGGGAAAACTGCTATATTTAGTTTTAGTTATCATCACTTTAAACCTATGGTTTTCTTGAAATATGAGACTTGTTCCTAATTTTTGCACTTTCAAAACTGCAATTTCATATTCCAGATAATACCCCCATTCGTAATTGTAACAAACCAGATGAGTCTAGAGGAAAATGCTGCTCTGTTTAACTTTTGGCATCTGAGCTGAACCCCACAGAGCGTGTCTCTGTTTCACACTGAGTGAAAAGATGAACGGTTTTGCACCCAGGAGATCAAATTAACTAATGAGGTAAATCTGACATTCATGGGTGAAACACCGCACACTATTTGAGGATTCATTCATATGAAGGGGACTTTACAAAAAGTCATTAGTGAAAAAACTTCATTCTCAAGCCATTCGTGAGCATCTCCTGCGAATGTACCACTGTTCTAAGTAGGTTAGGCAAAATGACGGGAACAAATACACCCAACTCTCAGCATTGACAGGAAGAGGTTAACTACCTGTTCTCTCAATGGCAGAGAGATTCCAGGTGGGAGTTGGGGGTGGGGGTTAAATGCGCCACCCACATGGTCATTCAGAGCCCCAGGATAATGGTGGTTTTGCAGCTGCTGTGGGTGGGAAAGTAGGGAGGGTGAGCGATAGACAGCTTGAAATAAAACAACACCCAGGAGGGGAAATGAGAAGTTTCAGTGTCCAGGCCTGGGCGTAGTGGACATCACTCACACCCCTCCCATGGAAGAGAACTTAAGAGTTGTAGAATAGCTGTGTGCCCAAAGAAGGCGAAGACGGCAGGCGAACCTATGGTTCCCACCACAGCCTTCGCTCTGACCTGATTCTCTGCTTTTAAGAATATTATTTACACATATTAATAGTTATAGAAGTCCCACTAGGTGGGGGATCCTCTGTTTTAAGATGGTGAAGATATGAACTGCAGATTTCTGTTTTGATAAAATAATCTCTTAAGGAGAGAATGATTGCCAAATACTAACTTACACACGGGAAAGGTGATGCTAACAACAGCATGTATGGCGCTTTATGATTCACAAAGCACAGCCTACTTTAGGCAATTCACTTAGAATGTTAGAAACCACAACAAAAAATATTTGCAGAGCAACTTCTAGGGAATAATGAGCATCGGCCCTTTCAAATCACAGAAAATTCCCTTTGTTATATCCTGCAGTCAGGTAAGTTTAACTTTACTCATCTGTGGAGTTTTTATGTAAAAAATTATAAATAAAAATATAAAGAAACTGAAAGTCGCTTTTATATTTCACCCAAGGTCATCACTACTAGCATTTTTGGAGTAAAGTGTTTTTGTCTTTGTTTTGTTTTCCCTAGAAAAAATTTATACAATTTCTTTATTCACCTAAGCCAGATGCTTCTATTGGAGCCATCACTTCTCTGGCCAGTGGAGAGAACCTTTCAGTCCACGGTGGGACCCGGCCTGCTCCTCCTTGGGCGCACACAAGACTCCAGGCTGAACCAGTGCCAGAGAAACCGAGGAGGGGCTGCAGTCTCCATCTGGTTTCTCTCCATCTCGACCGTCAGCTGGAAGTGCTCCTGACTGGCCCTCAAGTACCCTCTGGGCCTTCTGCTCTCAGCTTTCAGTCACCTCTCTGAGTCCTTCCTGTGGTCAACCACTGACCTCAGACTAAGAGAAGCCACGCAGAGCAGCTGCAGTTCACCTTCTTGGGCTTTCTGAATTTAATGCTCACTGTCTCTTCTCTTTCTGTGTGGTTTTTCCATATGTAGATGGTGCCAAAAAATATACATGCACATTTTAAGAAAGGAAAAAACTGTATGAGAATTGTAATACTCAAGTCACATTTGACTTCTGCAATTACAAGAGATGCGTGTACAAGATAACAAATGTTATCGGTATATATTGAGTACACTTATTACAATTTTAATAAAGCTTTTTTCCTTTCTTAAAATGTATGTACATTTTTGACACCCTCTGTATAGATGATACATCTTATTTTTCCATGTAAAATATAATAACATATACATATGTTTATATTCACATTATAACACAATAATATATAAATATATATGTGACATATATTCTTAAACACTTCTTTTTTGCCTCTCCAATTTTTCTCACTGCATTGCTTTCCTCTATAAGTTTAGAAATTATTCTTTTAGAGGTTTCTCTAGCTATTTTAATATTTTAACTTTAAAAATCTGGCTCAGCACCCATCATACATCAGAGCTGGTGGGTTTGAAGCCAGCTAGGGCCTGCTAACCAACAATGACAACTACAAAAAAAAAAAAAAAAAAATAGCTGGGCCTTGTGGCGGGCACCTGTAGTCCCAGCTACTTGGGAGGCTGAGGCAAGAGAATCACTTAAGCCCAAGAGTTTGAGGTTGTTGTGAACTGTGACACCGCGGTACTCTACTGAGGGCAACATAATGAAACTCTGCCTCAAAAAAAAAAAAAAAAAAGCTAAAGTTAATTGTTTTTATTACTCTTTTTCCAATTAATCCAAGCTTTGTAACTTTAACACCAATTAGACTGTCCAAAACTATATCCTTAAATTGTCCAATAGTTTACTTCAATCTTTTAAAACTCCATATATTGTGGGTGGCACCTGTGACTCAGAGGGTAGAGTGCCGACCCCACATACCAAGGGCGGCAGGTCTGAACCTGGCCCCAGCCAAACTGCAACAAAAACATAGCCTGGCATTGTGGCAGGGGCCTATAGTCCCAGCTGCTCAGGAGGCTGAGGCAGGAGAATCGCCTAAGCCCAGGAGCTGGAGGCTACTGAGAGCCATAATGCCACAGCACTCTACCAAGGGCGATAAAGTGAGACTCTGTCTCAAAAAAAAAAAAAAAAAAAAAACTCCATATATTGGACATTGTTGGCATTGTCTTATATAGATGATTTTTTCTTTAGATTTATCTCATATTTACGAGGATCTGTGCTTATCATTTCTTCATCTCAAATGCTTCTGAAAT